>JAXGGA010008609.1:0-55890 GCA_038373865.1 Uloborus plumipes | reverse complement strand
AGCTTTAAAAACACATTAAATGGTTTTCCCGGTTAAATTTTACAATTTTAACTTTCGTTATTCTCAACTTTATTGTCGAAAAAGCTTGAAACTGTCAAATTTCCCCTCCATTAAAAACCAAAACTGGTTTTAAAACCAAATTATTTTATCCAAAAATTTTTTTTTTTAACGTTTAAAAAAAAAATTTAATTTTTTTTTTCTTAAATACCCTTAATAAGATATTTTTTTTTAATCTGTTTTAAACCCCCAATTTAAACCCCCAAAGTTTTTTTAAAAAAATTTTTTAAAATTTTTTATCTGTTTAAAAAATTTTATTTGGAAATTTGGTTTAAAAAAAACTTTTTAAAAGGTTTTAAAAAGTTCGCCTTTTCCCAAAATATTTAAATTAATTTTTTTTAAACCGCCTGTTTGGGATTTTTTTTGGCCAGATATGGGGAAACAAAATAGGGCCTTATTTTGATTTTTACTGTGAAAAGAAACATTATAAAATGGCCTCGTGTTTCCAATTTTGAGCAAATTATTTTAAAAAGTTTGTTTTAATAAAAAAAAAAGGGTTTCCCACAAAAAAAATTACTTTCTTTTTGGCAAACCCAGCGGATCGTTGCTTGACTGTTTTGTCTAAAAATACCCTTGTCAATAAATAAACTCGGGTTGTCCAAATAGGGGATCTAACATTTTTTCCTAAAAAAAAAAAGGACTATTTCACGTGTAAAAAACATCTTCAGAAAAATGATAAAATCCCCAAAGGGGGGGTTTCTTTATTCAGAAAACTAAAAAAGGTACCGTTTTTAGGCACGGGCAAAAAGGGGTTTTAAACGTCAAAGGGAAAATTTTGGGTTTAAAAATTTGTTTTAAAAAATAATTTCCTTTCTCCAGGACCGGTTGTTTTTGTCACATCGGTTTGTTTAGCCGGTGCGTGTTTCTCATTTCAGCCTTTTATTTAAAAGGGAGTCCCCCAATTCCCCTGAGGGATATCGCTTTTTAATTTAAATTTTTGCTATTTGGCTGACTTTTTGGACTTCTTCAGGGGAAAGATCTTACTTATATCAGGGAAATTGGGAAAGAATTTCAATCTTCAAAATCTATTGGAAAAATGGGCTATATAAAAAAGGGGAAAACCAAAATTAAAAAATTTTTTTAAAATTTTAAAGTTTTAAAAAGAAATGTGGTATGTGTTTTTGTTTTTGAAAGGGGAAATTTTTTTTAAACAAAATAAAAATTTAATAAGGACTTTTTGTAAAACATTTTGGGCCCTATTTTCAAGTCTTATACGCGGGGGTAGGGGGTAAGTGGGTCCCCCCTTCCAAAAACTGAAATGCGTACTCGGCTTTCTTTTTTTTTTTTTTTTTTTTTTGGCATTGTTAAATTTCACTTTTTAATCACAGGAATCGTTTTTGTATATTTGTGCTACATCCCAATTTCGTTTTGGGTCAAAGTAACTTAGGTCAAATTTTTTTTAGGCGTTCAAGCAACGTTTCTTAAAGGAATTTTTTTCAGATTATTTTTGTTACTTTTTTTAATTTTTTACTAAACTTTTTAACTTATTTTTTTAAACCTAAAGGGGGCATACTGCAATGAGAATTTTAAAAAATTTATTATTGATAAGTGTCTACGGGGAAGGTTTTTTGATTCCCCCAAAAAGTTTTCCTACAAAGGGTAAGTGGGTCCCCTTTTTAAAGGGGGTAAGTGGTCCCCTAATAATAGTGAAAATTGGTTTTAAAAAGGGAAAAAGGACTCTTTTAAAGAAAATTTTTCTTTGGAAAAATGTAAATAATTTTTGGGCTCGTTTTTTTTAAAAATTTTTACTTTCCGGGGTTTTGGGTTTTGGTGCGGGGTTACTTCGTCTAAAAATTGTTGTGGTCTTGAGTACCGTCCCTATATTTGTAAGAGGAAAAAGAAAAAGGAAAGTCGCCCTACAACAGAGAACAGTAACACGACAAAAAAAAAAATTTGAAGTAAAAAGAGCCAAAAAAGAAAGAAAATTCACTTTTGGGTTTCTTTTTTCTCATTGGGGCTCCTAAGGTCGCTGTTTTACTCACTAATAGAAAATTTTTTTTTAAACGGGCTAAAAATTCAAAAAAAAAAAAAAAAATATCCCTGAAAAAAAAGGGTTTTAAAATTTGACCATGGGGGGAAAAATAACTAAATGGTTTTCATTTTTTGCCATGTTTGCAAAAAATGAAATTTTTGCTATAAATAAGAAAATTTGTTTTATAGAAAATAGATAAAAATTTTTAAACCCACGTTTTTGGAAAAAGTTGAAAATGGAAGAAAAACGAAATTCATCATAAAATAAAACAACATGGTTTCCCAAAATAAAAATTGAAATTTTTAAATTTAAAAAAAAAAAAGGGAAAAGTGCCAGAATTGTTAAAAATTTCATTACATTAAATGTTTGGTTTCTGAAAATTTTCCGTAACTAAATCGATTATTATTTCCCGAGAAATCGGGCAGGTTGTAATCAGCCCCTTTTTTAAATTTTTTTTGGGTTTCAAGTAATAAAACCCTTTAGCTGTAAAAAAGCACAAATTTGAAAACATAAATCTCAGGAAGAAAAATTATGCTTCCCCTTTCGTTTAGCAGAAGGCTTCAATTTTGAATTTTTTTGGGGAAAAATTTATGTCGTACAATGACAAAAACCCATTTCAAAAAAAGGGTTATTTGAGTGTTTGGGTTTTGCTTTTTGAATTTTTATTTAAAAAAAGTATAATTACTACTTTCCTATTATTCTTATTTAACTTTTTAATTAAAAATCTTTCGAAAATATAGTTTTGCAAGATTTTTTAAAAAATTTTCAAAATCTGTAAATAAATTTTTTGAAAAGGGAAGGTTTTTTGGGTTTCATTGTTTGTAAAAAAAAAATTCTGTTGGTATCGTAAGAACGTATCAGTGTACCAGTATTTAAAATTTTACAAATTTCAGACAATATTTTTTTATTTATTATCTATTTTAGCGGTACCCGAAACGGCTTTCCCCGTGGTTTTTAAAAACTAAAACATCTTTTGGGTAAAAAATTTGGGATATCGCAAGAAAGAATACTCAATTTTATTTTTTAAAAATCAACCCAAATAATTTTTTAAAAAACTTGATATAAAAAAAAGGGACAAAAAGAAAAATAAGAAAAATTTTTGGGTTATTTGCAAAAACCAAACAGAAATCCCAAAAATTTTTAAAAGAAGGGGGAAGGTTTTCTTTCTTTAAGCTTTAAAAAAAAAAATAAAAACATTTTCCAAAATGAAACATTTTGGGAAAGAACTTTTTGGCAATACCGCAAATTAAAACGAAAATTTTAAAATTTTACCGAGTTTTAATTCCTTAAAAACTAAAAAAAAGAAAAAGCGGGATGATTTTTTTCAAAACATTTAAAATGAAGTCTGGTTTTTGAATAGAAATTTTTCGTATTGATTCTAGAGCTTAAAGTTTCCCCCTTGCTCATCTTCATTTAGGTCATAAAATTAAAGAAATTACCCAAAGAGAAAAAAATTTTAAAATTTTTTGCAGGGTAAAGGGCAGATGTCTCATTGGACAGCTCTTTGTATACGCTAAGTGCGGTGGGTCGTCGTTTTCTCCTCTTCGCTTGCACACATTGGTCAAGGACTGCACACGAATCCGAATATTATTTTGAATTGAAATTTTGGCGTAAGGTAGCGGTTGTCAATAAAGACAATATACTGCTCTGTCCATTTTTAAGCTTTTGTCTTCGCCGATTCGAATGCCAATTACTGCTTGCAAATTTACAGTTCCCTAACAATAAATTAATCACATTGCCGAAAATACATTTGGAGCATTTTTTATCTTTTAAAATCTCAACTGCTCCTTAAAGAATTTTAAGTATTAGTTGGTCACTAGAAATTTCTGTGCCATTAGTCTTCCACAATGATCAATAAAATACACATTGACATCATCAGCCAGCAACCGATAAATTAAAGCTAAATTTCGTTCACTCAAGCCATTTACGGCATTTTATATTGAAATACAATTTAATTATGAAGTAAAATATGTTTTGCAGACGATATATAAACTTAGAATGGTTCTACTATCATGTTGGCTCTTCTTTGACCTGTTTTTGGTTGAAGAATTTATGCCCTCATTCTATACAAACTTGTCAGTATCGTCAAAATGTCTCTAAACTTCACAAAAATGGTACACGTCCAGTTTCTTCCTTCTCTACGTTTTTTTAAGTGAAAAAGTCTCGATTTATACATTTGATGGACAGCTGGTGCCCATCTCATCACGGTTTTTATTATATTTCATTTTGAACGAATTTTACTAAGGCTTGGAGACATAGTTATGGATTACTACAAAAACAAATACATTTTTTAAAATCATTAACACCGTTGATGGTATGAACGGAATTCAGCTAGCAATCGAATCGTGACTTCATAATGCGCGCAAACGAGTTCCGCTCGGGAGGCAAGATTTTAGACACGAAATGGTTGTAACGCAGCACTACTCGCGTTAGTGAAATTTTTCCCCAATGCTCGCCTGACGACGCTGACTTTCGTTCGCCATTATTATTCTGCACTGATATACTTGTACTATATAATACTTTAAGAAATTTTTTAAACGCGCGAAGGCTGAGTCTATATCTATGGCATCGCCAGATGAAAGGTTGTCAATTTTCGGAAAGAACGGCGGCCGGGAAAGGGGGGGAAAACAGCTGCCACTTTCGACTACTGTTTACTCCTAATACTGCGCGAATTAAGTAAACGGAAACTGCTCTTTTCCTTAACCGTCAATCAAAGGGTTAAGGGGAAAAAGAACGTAACAAACTAAATCGCAATATAAAAAGGTTAACCATGGGGTAACTCAACATGAACTAGGTGATTTCCGTTATTAAAATACATTCATTTCATACTTTGTTTTCAAACAAAATTTTAATTCTCCGAGATGAACCATTTTTGAATCATTTGTCTTGACTTTGCTGAAAGGTAAGCCATTGAATTTTCGGTGGATTCTATATAACAAATCTAATTACTGCTCTCCTGATGATCGTAGAAACTTCGAAAAACTTCATTTTGTGCAGAAAATTTCAAGCTTTCGAATGACATAAGACTTGAAAATGTGTGTGAAATATTTCTTCCCTATTTTATCGAATTTCCGCTAAGAATTCGAATAGAAAAAGAACGAAATGGAATTTTCGAAAAATCGCTTCGAGGTGCAAAACTACATGCTACAAACTAATTTTGTGCCAAGTGGCATGAAAATCGACCGAACGGTTTTGGCGCTACGCGCGTAACAGACAGACAGAGACAGAAAGAAAGAAAGAAAGAAAGACCCATTTTCAGCTTTATTATTAGTAGAGATTATTATTATTCGAGGATTATATTATTTATTCGTATTATTGCTATTTGTTTGACGTTACTGGAATGCTCAATTTTTTGGCACTAAAATGTTTGCATAAATATTGTTTTTTTTCGTTGTAGAAGGAGATGGAGAACGTGTGCAAGATAAAGGATAAAAATTATGATGATGTATCAAGAAGGAAAAGCGTCTGTCGTCACCTTGTTCCAACCCACCTAAAAGGTAAATAATTTCATACAATAATGGCATATAAAGAATCTTCTTAAAAGCTAAATTGTGCATTGTCTTTTAGATGGTCTGTGTTGAATTGCTAATATGTTGAATAATTTCTATGGAATGTACGAAAGTCTGTGAATTTATTCTCCCTATTCTTTCAATGATTTTTTACCTGTTGCCATCATCCCTAATGACGAATTGAGATGATTTAAACGTGTTTTGAATACGAAATACTTCATCCTACCGTTCTATAAATATAGAAAGAACAAAAATCGAAAAAAAAAAATTGTCTTGGATATAAAAATCCAGCTTTTATGACACATAGGAAGTACATATCTTGTGTTTTCTCTTTGACCTATAATAAAATACGAAGATATCTTTGAAATACTACTATTCTCTTCTAAAAATGTAATAATTAAGCTTTTTCGCTCATTGTCTTTTTGACATTTCTCTTGCTTACTTTAAATGTTGTTGATGACTTTAAACAGAGAAGCCTTTTCAGTGATCACGGAAGCAATGTGATTTATAAACTCATTACGAATAAAATTAAAAAAAAAAACGTAATTTTTTCCCCCATTAAATTGGATGATTCATAGAAACGATAGATTCTCCTGTATCTGGATTCTATGAAAGTGAGATGGCTAAAGATGATTGCAAAATGAGAAGTTTTTTGAATTATTTTATAGTAAATGATTTCGCTAACTTTTTGCAAATTTATTTCGAATTCGAAGCCGGTTAACTATAGCCAAAGCGACTAGTTCGTAGTCGATGTGTTACGATTCAAAGAGGTTTGCTTTCCTTAGTAACATTGCTATTTCTCTTTTGTAATGAAAATAGGTTACAAACGAATATCTAACAGAGATACATGCTTGCTAACTTTATTTTTCAGCCGTGAATCTCTGTGGACTAAACGTTAGGTAAAAAAGGAAAAAAGGCCAAGTTATGTGAGTTGCTCTGTTGCCACAAGAGCACAACATTTGCTTCAATTTTTTTTTGTCGGACTGGACATTAGTAGCTACGTGGTTAGTCAACTCTTTCACGATTGCTAATTATGTGGAAATAATAATGAAATGTGTATAATTTGAAATGCTCGGGCATATAGATGGGGGGGGGGGGGGGGATCTGGTAAAATTGTAAAGATTGAATTATTTGGGGAAAACAATGGTATTTGGGCATATAAACAGAAATATTACACTGTTTACCGAAACACACAGCACAATATTAATGTACCCGCTTTGTTTACCACCTTGTTAACCACCTTCCCTAAGCTCCAGTTATTTCTATTCTAAATGTCAAATGCACCGGTAATGGGCCTTCCGAAATTGGGCCCCTTAAATATATATGATTAAAAAACTAAAAAACAAAAACAAAAAAAGCTCTTTTTGATGAATTTAATTAATCAAGAAGGACAATAGTCCAAAATATAATTAAGCACTTTATTAAGAGTGAATCATCTGTTTTTTTTAATGATAAGCCTGCAAGTGTACTTAGTAGTAATAGGTTACAAACGTATCAACAGCGTTTGCCATTTGGTTCATTGTTGGTTCTGCTTATCAGAAAATCGATCTGATTACTAGAATTAAGAGATTAAAATTAAAACGTATAAAAAGTCTAATCGAAGAATACACTTAGCATCAAAATTTCAAACTAAATATCAATTTTTTGTCGAAAAATTGGTTGATAAACAGATATCACAGAAGACAAACAGTAAAACGAGAAGTGGTATGTTATAGATGCAGGATTTTCCTTGTATATTGGTGCATTTTCCACATTTATGTGAAAATGGCTTTTTTTCGCAAGTATTTATGATGTCTATTAAAGATCTTTATTCCTTTGTTGACGTGACTGGAATAAAACAGGAGCGTAGGGTTTAAGATGTAAGACATGTTTAGTTGTAAAGCCTTCAATACCTGAAAAAATAATAGCATTGTCGAATGGCCAAACAATTTAGTTGTAGCAGCGAGATGGAAGCTTTCTTATAATATATTTCGTTCTTATACTTAACATCATGGATGAAATTTTTTTAAAGTGTATTTATAAATTTGAATTAGTCGGTAACGGCAGGGAAAAAGAAAAAACTCCGCAGTGAAAAGATAGTAGAGCTGCAATGCAATTTTTGTGGTTGAACGGCTGAAGTTACAGCCATCTAACGTCACTGGTTTCGGTTTCAAGGCTCGCTTTTTCTGCGAGCTGGTTTTTTAAAAATTCATTAAAAATCAATCATTGTGTTGAAAGTTCGGCAATGGTGAATTTTTAGGTTTTGCAAGTCTCTTAAGAATATCTAGTAGTCAAAGTAGGAATATTCAACCGGTTGAAACTTCTCTACTGATTTTTTTAATTTCTAGTAATGTTTTTTTTTTCAGTGTTAAATGTAAAGTATTCTGAATATTAAAAATAAAATCTCACATATCTCATCTTAATTATTGCTATCCTTTATTTCATTTTTAAAAAGTTACCTTTCTCATGGAATCAAACACTTTAATGATTCTTACCGTTTGCTTTTATTTCTCTCCTCCAAAATGAATTTCAGTCCTTTAGAACATTTTAAAGAGTATTTTCATGCGTTGAAAAAAAAAAAAAAAGCTTCTCAAAATTTTGTGATGTGTGAAACAAGTGATAATTCTGTGTGAAGAAAAAATAGTGAAGGATGGTGGAGAGGATGAAGTTTAAGCATACGGCATTTGCGCAGACAGATTCTGCATTTTTCCATACAACTTCTGAGCATAAAATATTCGAGTAATCAAAACAAAGAAGAGTTTTCAACAGCTGTAAATGATGGCGTCAACGTTGTGGTAAATATATACATTTCTGGAACGATGCTGAAAATGATAGATTTTTTGGGGAGGGTGGGGGGGGGGAGAGGGGGAGGAGAAAATAAAAATAACTTTGTAATATTATGCATTTCGGATTTCGCAGTCCAAAAGTGATTCTTCTTATCAGATTTTTTTCCACTATGAAAATGCTCCAGGCTCACAGCATTCATGATGAATTTCGTTCAACCACTAAACTGTTTAGTTCGTACATTGTTTAGCTGCCGCGAAAGGATCTTTTCTGATACTCCAGCATGGCCAAAATATTTTTCTACGCTATTCTGTTTAGTTTCTCGTAGTTAACCCATTTATACCCAGTAGCCTATAACCGGGACACTTGTTAGTTGCTGAATACAAAAACCTGTAATGGGTAAATCATTTCACTCAAACTGTTTTTCACAAGTCGAATATTCCTTCTTCTTGAGAAAACCAGTTAGAGTCACTATTTGGACATCAGAGTTTATTTATTGACAGCTATTTTCAGACAAATCAGTCAAGCAACGACCCAGCATGGGTAGCCACAGAAAGTACGTTTTTTTTGCGAACTTATTTTTTATAAAATTAAACTATTTTAAAATGATTTGCTTAAAATTGATCACAGATGCCTTCTGTAATGTTACTTTGCACAAGTAAAGTCAAGTAAGGTCGTATTTTGCTGACATATCTGTAAAATATCCCTTAAACAGGACGTTAAATAACTTAATAAATATGGCAACGGCAAACTATTTCAAGCCTAAAATGTATGTAAACCATTCCAAGTAAGAGTTTTAAGCAGATAAAATTGAAAAAAATTGCTAAAAAAAACTTGGGCATAAATGGGTTTAGGTAGATCGACCAGTGAATGAACACCTTTGCAAATTTTCAGTTTCAAAAATTCATAGCGTAGTTAAAATTTTTAGCACCTGCCACATAACAGTAACAATCCGTAGATGATATATGTAATATTATAAAAAAAGGGGGGGGGGGACTTTCACGGTTCTGAAACCGGTTTTGTGGGGGGTTGGAAGGAAAAACAGTGCCCAGACCCCACGAATTGTGTCTTGAATACCTTATCTATTGGTCAGAGAAGTCTGAATCGGATGGTGTGGTCTTGGGTTGGAATCCCGGCTGGGGCATGGATGTACTTTCTCTCTCCTGTCCTTGTCCTTCCTTTTTGTGATGTATTATTGTGACGTGAAATGTTGCCTACCTCATAACGGGTCCCTATGGCATGCGTGTACTGTGGAAGTCGGACTTGGTACTGTGGCGGTACTACTTGGCTTGGTACTACTGTCGTGTACTGTGGCGGTACATTGGAAATGTGAAGCATCGGATCTCAAATTGCCATTCTTTCTGGCACAAGACAACAGCAACAATAAAATTAATGCATCCCAACTTATGTTTATGTTATGGACATAATATAAGTTAAAAAAGAATGTGTACTGGGTCATTCCATGGTAACTCAGGTTACATTTGATACACTTGTGCTTGGTTTAACACTTATTCTAATGAGAAAAAAAAATGTTTTGGAAAGGTTACTGATTTTTTTTTTATTTTAAACTACTTTTAACTTATTTAGGAAAAGAAAAATATATTAATACAGAAAAAATTATTAAGCAATAAATTAATTTCTCTCGGTAACTCAGATTACCTAAAACAGACATCTGACATACTTAGTTCACTAAGAACTTGAAATTCTGCTCTTGTTAAAGTTTTTGATTGGTACAAAGTATTGCACATGAATCTATAGATTCTAAGCTACTTTAAAACTTACATTTGAATGTAAACAACTACATAGATTTTTTTTCATTAATTATTCATTCAGTAACTCAGGTTACAAATTGTTGGTAACTCAGGTTACACATCACAAAAATTCTTTCAATATTCCTTTTTTTTCCTAGTAGTTAATTTATTTGAAAAAAAAAAAAAAACACTGTTGTCAATGGAATTTACCATATTTTTGACAAAATCAAGTAAAAATTATCCAAAAAAGTGATTTGTTTACTGTTTTGAAAAGTGACTTGCATGTCCGACTTTCTATGGAATGACCCACTGATTAATGTTTTATATCAATGTTAACCTTACTTCATTATATGCCTTAAATACATTGATCATTATAGATTTGTTGAATAGCTTTAACATAAATGTTCTTTTCAGTTACGTTAAATAACTTTTTATCTGTCACGTCATCATAAAAACAAAGGTTTGATAACTCTTTTCTTTCCCTTTTACAGCTTTTTATTTTGGTGGTTTCGAGTGGTTGGATGGACGTCGCCTATCCAAAGCCAATTTAGCACTGGAATCTCGCCGACTTTCAATGAACAAGGTCAATTTGTACACCATTGAAAACAACGGCAATAATAATGGTAAGATACTTTTGCAAAATGCTTCAATGAAGAAAAATACTTTTCTGCCACTGTTTATGTTTTATACATGGTTAGCTTTTTACTAATCTGTTAATTTTTTTTTCTTAAAATTTCTTGTTTGGAACCTCTGGTAATTTTTTTTCATTTGTTGAACTATTATTTTTTTTTTGTTACTTTCTCCTTCGAAATATAATTCTCATTGAGATATTCGAAAGGCATGATGTTTCACTTTTTGACCCCTTCTTACCTCCCCCTTATACCAAAATGTCACAATATCGTGAATCCCCTTCCCGCTCAAAGCTGGACGTCATTTGTGGACAATCTCCTTGTCGCAAGTTACCCTAGTGTGCTTCGAGCTCTTTCAGTTGCTTGAATGAAATTCGTAATAAAATTGCTTTGAAAATCAAGCACACTTACAATATTAAGAGCGGATTAGTAGTAAACGTTTGTTATTTTTTCTTTATATGCACAATACAGTAGTACTTCCTTTAATGGTCACCTCTGAATAAGGGATGTCTCTATTTAAGGAACACTTTCTCTGGTCCAGGCCCTTTGAATAGGGGCCTCCGTGTATTTACCTCTCAGTACACGACACCCTCCCTATATAAGCGACAGCCACAGAGAAAAATTGCAAAACTTAAGGCAAAAATGCATAAATTTATAGAAGAACAAGGGTCTTTTTTTGACAAAAAATTAACTGTTAAAAGTTTGTCCTAACATCGACATGCAAAGAAAGAAATATGTATTTTAAAATTTTTGCTTAGATTTATCTGTTATTTTTTCCTACTAATTCACATGTTGTCAGCTCTACAGATAGTGCCCATGCGAGAAACTTTTTACAGAAAACTTTTAATGAAATCACCTTGTTATTTACAATGTATTGCATTGTAAATTAAATGATATAAAGCAAATCCAGGTAACAAATTACTACTAAATGGTTGCTATAAATTCAAGTCGGTCATTTAGAAAGGTCAGGGGGGGGGCGGCGGTTGCCGCCCCCCCTTACTTTGAGAAATCAATGTATTCACATATAAGTGGGCGTGGTTTTTTATGTTTTCCGATGAAATTGCATTGTGTTCGGACCCTCCCCCCCCCGGAAAAACTTCAAATGGCGGCCCTGTATAAATTACAAAACTTTGATTCTAGGCAATTTTTGATTACATTTTAAGTTTAAAAAAATTATATTTTTTAAAATTCGAATAATTTTGAATTTTATCTGGAAACCTTTTCAATAAATCTTAAATTTTAATAGTTTGCCTTTAGTATGATGTTGTACCGTGTTAAGAACAGGGTGATATTGAAAATGATGAATCTATGAATTCATACACCTCCGAATAAGAGACACCTCTACTTTAAGTACAAAAAATCCAGTCCCCCTAGTGTCCTGTTGAGAGGTTCTACTGTATTTATATTAGATCAAATATCGAAGAGAAAAAAAAATAATAACAAAAGGAAGAACATGACTCATTCCATAGTGACTAACGTAACATTCAGAGCTGATTTTGTAACTGTTTTTACTTGTAATTTAAAGGATAAAAAATATTTTTTAGTTATGCTGGTGGATTTACAATGTACATGGAATGCATTTATATGGAATGACCCATATGTAATAGGGTGTATCGAAAAAAACTTTTTTTTTCGAAATTCAATTTACTAAGTTGATAAAAAGTTGCCCCCTACCTACCCACATATTCCACAAAAAATTTCAGTCTAATCAGAAATTGTTTAGGTGTTCCGCACGAGGCCTGAAGTTTGAATTTCTTCAAAAATATGATTTTTTTTCTAATTTTTTTTAATGTTAAGAATAAATGTTTAAAATAATTCAAGTTGAAAAATGTACACCGCAAAGTCGGAGGACAAAATTGGGTTTGAAAAAAAAGTATATTAAACAACATTTAAATCTCCCACATTTATTCTAAACTTACGCAATTTTCGCCAAAACTAGCATTTTACAAGGCCATGCGGCTTGGTTAGAAACTTGCTTATGAATGTGGAATCTAACTGAATTAACACTTGAAACTGGGATTCATCTGTGATTTATGTGGAGTAAAAGTAAAATAATATAAACTATAAACAGAATCTAAGCCCCTCATCACAGTGCCCGCGTCCTATCAGGGCCCCCGTGATGGTAAACAAAATACAGCTCCGCTAGCGTAGCTGCTTTAGGATTGCAGAAGAACATATATCTTTGGTTGCGGAAACAGACTCTAAATATTTCGGACATGGTGCTCCAGTAAATGGCCCAGAAAAAGAAATTGTAGCTTCAGTTTCACGATTTATGGAAAAAAAAAGTTTTATTGATAAGGAACATAAAAGCTATCGGTTGTGATGGCCCATCAGTTAACACTGGAAAATCAAATGATACTATTAGACTTCCAGTAAAGTCTTTAGAACCCTCACTACAAGCCGTGGTGTGTTTATCATATTTTAAAAGAAATTCACAAACTTCAGACCTCGTGCGGAACACCTAAACAATTTCTGATTAGACTGAAATTTTTTGTGGAATATGTGGGTAGGTAGGGGCAACTATTTATCAACTTAGTAAATTGAATTTCGAAAAAAAGTTTTTTTCGATATACCCTAATATGTAACAGGTAAAAATGCAATAATTTTCCTAAAAATTCACCTCAAATGAATTTCCAAACCAAAAAAAAAAACCTCTCTTTTTAGTGAGAATCAAACTGTCAGAAACAGTCCACATTTAATTTTCTATTCACTTCAATATTTTTCTCTGCTATCATTTTAGCATAAATTCAAAACTACGGTTCTTTTAAAAACAAATGCTCTCAAAATGACAAGAAACCCTCATAAAACTACTTGGCAGCGTATAACCACGTTTTCTCAAGACGTAAATAATCCGAAATGCGTTGGAATACATTAAGAACATAACTCGGCGAACGGAAAGCACAATAATGGCTTAACTCACGCAAAACAGACGCAGTAGCAAAAATAAGAAAAGAAAAGAGAATGGCATAAAATGCACGAATAAAACTTAAGTAACTGTAAAAATCTAAGCAGAACGGTTTTTACGCCACCTCCAAGAAACGCGTGAAAATTTTGACACATCATCTCTTTCTGGCATTGGAGAGAGCATTGTGGTTGTTCTCTTGCATTCAGTCTGGATGTTGCGTCATTTTCAGCTGCGGTGGCGTAATTTGGTGTCATAAAAACTGAAAAAGTCTTTTTTTTTTGGCGTAAAGTCGCGGTTTTTGATGGGGATAAAACACAAAGACTTGCATTTGCGATGCAAGTAGTCTTGCTAATATTTTCTAAATATGCACAGTAAGACGCTGCTGGAGGGTCGTTAAAATGACAGATTTGGGTGATTCCACTGGCACGTGTGAGACAATTGGACTGAATTTATATTAACGTTAAAATCAAAGACATGTATGCAAATTACTTAAGATTAGAAGTTTAAAAATGGCGGATCTTGTGAAAGTTTTTGAACTGTATGGTTTGTTAAGCAGAAATTAAATTTTTACAACACTTTTTAAATTTCTTAAAATTTTAAGTTTTCCTGTCACATGCTGGAAAAATCTTTGGACATCTGTTTTTAACTTCTCAATGGGGGAGTTTCCTTCAGTCAAAAGTACTACTTTTTGTTACTGAAATTGATAGAATGATATAAAAAAATAACATGGGCCCGGAAAATACTTTAATTTTCCCAACAGTTTATTTTTTATTAATTTTTTTAAATACCCTACCTTGAAAACGGGGCGTGGTTTTTGTGACGTCAGTGGTGCACCTAACAGCTCTCCTATTTTATTTACTAACACCATTTTGCTTGACTTGAGTTGTCCAATCGCAGGAATCGGTGACGTCACGACCTTCGTCATCTCACTACAACCAATTAGATTTCGCGCTTACGTGCACCACTGACGTCATGCGCAGATGTTTTTTTTTTGGAATAGCATCTGCGCACCGGTTAAAATAATTCATAAAAATAAAAACTGTGTTAAAAAATAAAAAAAAGGTCAATTCCTATGTTTTGAAGCATGCTCTTTCAGAAAAAAATACTTTTGAAATTTCGGAAACTCCCCCATTGTAGAAATTTATCTTCGAATTCTAATTTTGTAACTTTACTAATGTATATACTTAGCTTCCTTATTGATTACATTATCAAGTGTTAATTTCAAAAAGAAGCAAATTGTGGCAATAGCGGATTTGACGGTTTTGAGTCTTTCGCAATGCATTTTTGGGGGTCTTGGTGTGTCATAGAACTATTAAAAACAGCTGTCTCGTACGTTTTAGAATCCTTTTAGGAGCCCTTTTGGTCATGGGGCCCCCTTAAAATTGCGATAGTTGCGCTAAATAGTCGCCGCTAAATAGTGGCTCTTTCTGCAGACATTTTGTCCTGAACGTGGCAATCTATATATTTCAATTGAAAAGTAGTAAGAGAAGTCATATTAGTTCAGAAATATTTTTTTGGCAAATTGGAACGTCTTGCAAAGTAAAACTCTGACGTATTTCTTTTTGTCTCCACCTGAGGGCAAAATGGAAAATTTGTAAGGTGAGATGGAACGTTCACAAGATAACTTTAAACTTTGCAATTTATACAAAGAGTACAACCATCCATACATAGCTCGTGTGTCCAGCTGCAACAAGACTGACATTAACGCGTCTTTACTGAGTAGCAACTCCTACAAATACCTCCATTGTGTGTTTCTACACATGGTAGGCTAGACACATGACCTTTTGCTCCTTGTTATTTTGATTAAAAATTCACGATCTTTGAAAATATAAAAGTAATATATTTAATACTATTAGTACCAGGGGACCGAGCCCGCTCGGTTAAAAAAAAAAGAGGTTTGTAAACTCGTGTTTTTTTCTAAAATGCGAAGTACTTATTTAGATAAACTTGAAAAGCATTTTTAAGCCTTTGGTTGCAATTATGCTTTTAAAACAGCCGTAATTTGTTTTAAAAAACACAACCTTATTTAATCCATGCTCACCGTAAAATCACACCCAATTTCATTTCATTTGGCGCCTAAAGCGCGGGAGGGGTTGATGAGAATGGATGCAGAGTCCATGTTCTCCAGTACGCATTTGGTTCCAGTTGGTTTTGACTTTCACTTGACTTCACACTCCAAGGTTCCCCCCGTACATACCACAACTCGTAGTTTAACCGGGATGGGGCCTTGAAGAGCGCTCTGTTCATTTTTGAACCAGGCCCAAGGGCCGAGCAAACCCTTGGCCCAGCATCCCCCAGAGGTATCGTTTCACTTGGAGGATTTTATGACCACGAACATTTTTAACGTCCCCCAGCCACCATTAATGAAGACGGTGGATCTTTGATCGGCTGGGCTTCCTCTATATGATCGGACCGGGACCCTCTGGTTACGAGTCCGACGACTTACCGATCGGACTACCGCGGCCCACACCCAATTCTAACTTTCTTTTGATCGATCTCTTTTAAATTTCAAAAACAATAAAATTCTAACGTGTTGCCAAAACTCGTTTGCCAAATACCATAAAAATTTAAATTTACGCTGATGTGATTAAATGTGAAATCCATTGTTATAATAAAACGTGGTTGCTATGAAGCAGTAACAATAAGAGTAATCATAAAGAAAATATCGAAAGAAAGCTCGTCAAACTTCTAATGAAGGCACAAAAAACGGGGTTTTTTGTGAAAACTCGCGTTTTTACAGAAAAAACGCCGATGTAGATGAACTCAAAAACCAAAACTTTATCTTAATACAAAATTTTATCAAAATCGTTAGAGCCGTTTTCGAGATCCGAAATATATATATACAAGAATTGCTCGTCTAAAGATATTAGACAGATGTAATTTTGTTTTGAAACTTAATATTTTAAGAAAATTGAGTTTCGTATTTATTGATTTTTTACCTGAAATATCTTACTAAATACTATTGAGGAGGAAAAAAAATGTTTGAAAACTAACTGTAACACTTTTATACTCAATTTTTAAATCGTACTTGAACAGTAAAATAATCCGATTTTTATATCGTGTAAGTTACCATAAAATTGAATAAATGTCGCTGGACAATCTCCACTGCTTTTATCCCATGGCTTTTGAATAAATGAAACAGCCTGTATAAGACACTATCTAGTGAAGCCTTGCTTTAACATTTCAAAAAACAATAACAATTTAACGTTACCAAATACCATAAAATTTAAACTCGTGCTGATGTGATTAACTATGAAATCCATTGTTAAATTAAAACGTGGTTGCTATGAAACTATAACAATTGATAATAATCATAAAGAAAATGGCGATAAAGGAAGCGTCTCAAACTTACTTAATGAAGGCAAAAAAAACGGTGTTTTTTGTGAAAACTCGCGTTTTTACAGAAAAAACGCCGACGTAGATGAACTCAGAAACCAAAACTCCATCTAAATACCAAGTTTTATCGAAATCGTTAGAGCCGTTTTCGAGATCCGAAATATATATATATATATATATATATACACACACAAGAATTGCTCGTTTAAAGATAGTACCAGGGGACCGAGCCCGCTCGGTTAAAAAAAAAAGAGGTTTGTAAACTCGTGTTTTTTTCTAAAATGCGAAGTACTTATTTAGATAAACTTGAACAGCATTTTTAAGCCTTTGGTTGCAATTATGCTTTTAAAACAGCCGTAATTTGTTTTAAAAACACAACCTTTTTTAATCCATGCTCACCCAGGCCCGTCATTTAAGGGCCGACTTTGAGAAATCAATGTATTTATATATAAGTGGGAGCGGTTTTAGTTGTTTTCTGGTGAAATTGTATTGTGTTTTTACCCTTTGCCTCCCCTGGAAAAACTTGAAATGACGTCCCTGTGCTCACCGTAAAATCACACCCAATTTCATTTCATTTGGCGCCTAAAGCGCGGGAGGGGTTGATGAGAATTGATTCAGAGTCCATGTTCTCCAGTACGCATTTGGTTCCAGTTGGTTTTGACTTTCGCTTTACTTCACACTCCAAGGACACCCCCCCCCGGACACAACTCGTGGTTTAAGCAGGATGGGACCCTGAAGAGCGCTCTGTTCATTTTTGAACCAGACTCAAGGGCCGAGCAAGCCCTTGGCCCAGCATCCCCCTGAGGTATCGTTTCACTTGGAGGATTTTATGACCACGAACATTTTTAACGTCACCCAGTCACCATTAATGAAGACGGTGGATCTTTGATCGGCTCGGCTCCCTCTATATGATCGGCCCGGTACCCTCCGGTTACGAGTCCGATGACTTACCGATCGGACTACCGCGGCTCACACCCAATTCTAACTTTATTTTGATCGATCCCTTTTAAATTTCAAAAACAATAATAATTCTAACGTGTTGCCAAAACTCGTTAGCCAAATACCATAAAAATTTAAATTTACGCTGTTTTAATAAATATGAAATCCATTGTTATAATAAAACGTGGTTGCTATGAAACAGTAACAATAAGAGTAATCATAAAGAAAATGGCGAAAAAAAGCTTGTCTAACTTTTAATGAAGACACAAAAAACGGGGGGTTTTGTGAAAACTCGCCTTTTTACAGAAAAAACGCCGATGTAGATGAACTGAAAAACCAAAACTTTATCTAAATACAAAATTTTATCAAAATCATTAGAGCCATTTTCGAGATCTGAAATATATATATATACAAGAATTGCTCGTCTAAAGATATTAGATGTAATTTTGTTTCGAAACTTAACATTTTAAGAATGAGTTTCATATTTATTTATTTTTTACCTGAAATATCTTACTAAACACTCTTGAGGAGGAAAAAAGTATTTTAAAACTAACTATAACACTTTTATACTCAATTTTGAAATCGCACTTGAAAAGTAAAGTAATCTGATTTTTACATACCGTAAGTTACCATAAAATTCAATAGATGTCGGTGGACAATTACCACTGCTTTTATCCCATGGCTTTTGAATAAATGAAACAGCTTGTTATCTAGTGAAGCCTTGCTTTAACATTTCAATAACAATAACAATTTAACGTTGCCAAATACCATAAAATTTAAAATTGCGCTGATGTGATTAAATATAAAATCCATTGTTATACTAAACGTGGTTGCTATGAAACAGTAACAATGAAAGTAATCATAAAGAAAATGGCGAAAAGAAAGCTTCTCAAACTTTCAATGAAGGCACAAAAAAAGCGGTGTTTTTTGTGAAAACTCGCTTTTTTACAGGAAAAACACCGACGTAGATGAACTCAAAAACCAAAACTCTATCCAAAAAAATTTTATCGAAATCGTTAGAGACGTTTTCGAGATCTGAAATATAAATAAATAAATAAATAAATATTTCTACAAGAATTACTCGTTTAAAGGTATTAGATTATTTAAACTTAATGTCATGTAAAAATGAATTCTTTTTTGCATTTAGGTAGCTGTCAGTCTATTCAGAGCTACGGAATGTCTTCGACAGAGAAGTTAAGTCCTCTAGTGCCAGCAGACAAAGGAGAATTTTGGCACTTCTTAGTCAAAGTTTGTCCAATCAACACCAAAAAATGGCAGCAGCTCGTTTGGTGGAAAAAAGCAGTAGCTCTAATAAAAGTAATTATAAAACGCTTCTTCAAAATGTATTGTATTAAAACCATAACTGAACAAAGAACTATTTAGTTTCTTTGAATTCATTTCAAATGACAGAGAACTTGACAAATTGATAAAAAAAGTAAATTAATTAAAAACAATGTATAGGAAGAAAGTAAAAGTCATTGTCTCGTTCAACTTCTTGCCCCCCAGTAATGCTGGATCATAGAAGACCCACGGAGTGCTCTGCAATGGGAAATATGGTGGGCATTCCTAATACGTTTGCTTTAGTACTTAGTGTTTAATTTATCGTATTTAGGAAATTTGAACCTCGGTGTAGTCCCAATTTAGAATGAACTTAGATTTGAAAAAATTAAATTAAAATTTAGAGAATAGGTTGCTATTTTCTATTACTACTATTAAAATCTGTCCGCGTCTGTCTGTCTGTCTGTCTGTCTGTCTGTCCGTCTGAAGCTTGAACTCCTCAAAAACCGCTGAGCGTAAAGAATCAAACATAATACCATTCGATTCGAAATTTTCTAAGGAAGACAATAAGACCAACCGCGTAATTGTACGACGTAAATTAGCTGAGATATTAATTAAAACGTTAATTAAATTCTTTGCACTTTTAAAATTCCAAGACATTTATTTCTTTCCGTTGCCATTTTAAATTAAAGCGTTAATTAAATTATTGAACTATTTAAAATTCCAAAACTTTTGTTTCTTTCCGTACCTATTTTAAATTAAAGCGCTAATTAAATGGTTGAACTATTTAAAATTCCAAGACATTTATTTCTTTCCGTTGCCATTTTAAATTAAAGCGTTAATTAAATTATTGAACTATTTAAAATTCCAAAACTTTTGTTTCTTTCCGTACCTATTTTAAATTAAAGCGTTAATTAAATGGTTGAACTATTTTAAATTCCAAGACTTTTATTTCTTACCGTTGCCATTTTGAATTAAAACGTTATTTAAATTATTGAACTATTTAAAATTCCAAGACATTTATTTCTTTCAGTCGCCATTTTAAATTAAAGCATTAATTAAATTATTGCACTATTTTAAATTCCAAGACTTTTATTTCTTACCGTTGCCATTTTGAATTAAAACGTTAATTAAATTATTGAACTTTTTAAAATTAAAGAGTGCTATTTCTTTCCATTGTCATTTTGAATACGTG
The DNA here is from genome assembly GCA_038373865.1 of Uloborus plumipes. Lineage (NCBI taxonomy): Eukaryota > Metazoa > Arthropoda > Arachnida > Araneae > Uloboridae > Uloborus > Uloborus plumipes. The sequence goes on along the minus strand of JAXGGA010008609.1, from coordinate 35,556 downwards.
TTACAACAAAGTTCTAACAACTGTTTTTATTCTAATTATTAATGACTTATATTTTTTCACTGGTATACCATTTTGAAAATGTGTTTTTAAATAAAATTGCAATTGCTGTTTTTAGAAGGGACTTTTTTTGGCTGCGATCCAAATATTAAAAGAACCTTTTCGTTTAGAATTTTGCAATTAATTTTACAGGAAGAAAGCGGTTTGGAAATAATTGTTTTTGGTAAGGAATTTTATTTGTTATTTAGGGAGAGTGCTAAGTATGCGCTACTTGACATCGTCTTTTTTTTTTTTTTTGAGGAAGCATGTGCAAATAATTCGATTGATTCTTTGATGCAGGAAAACTTTTTAGCTAGCAGCTTTAGCGGGGAGTAATTTGTTGGTGCTTTCCTTGGTACTTTAAAGGAGAGCCGCCTTGGCGGCGAATAGTTTATTGAAACTTTCCTCGCTACTGTAAAGGCGAGCCACCTTGACGGCGAGTAAACTGTTTAAACTTTCCTCATTATTTTAAAGGCGAGCCGCCTTGGTGGCGAGTAGTTTGTTGAAACTGACCTCGCTACATTAAAGGCGAGCCGCCTTGGCGGCGAGTATGTTATTTAAACTTTCCTCACTACTTTAAAGGCGAGCCGCCTTGGCGGCGAGTAGTTTTCTCAAACTGCCTTTAGTAAATTACAGCCCGTGCAACGCCGGGCCACGCAGCTAGTATTTTACTAACATTTGAACGACGAAATAGCAATGAAACTTATAGTTACCGAAGAAAAAAAGATAGAATGGAATGCGTTGTTTTATGTAGTTGAAATATTTTGTTCAACATACAAAAAAAATCTAATGCTGCGGCTATTAGAAATGAAAACATAAGCAAGAGGGGAAAAAATTCTGTTCATTCTAATATGGGCGATTCTCTGTAAACTCGTCATTTTTCACACGAAATCTGTCCGGGCAAGGTTTTTGCAAATGTTTATATAATTATAATACTATTGCTCAAAAAATGAATCTATTACTTTGGTTTGAAAGAGGGCCAATTGAAGTTTGTGTTTTCTGATAAATCATGATAGGGGGCAAGTCCCCCGCCTAGTATAACTAGGCAGAAGACTGTGCCAGGTGATTGTGTTTTTGCTCTTTTTTGCGTAATATCTGCAAAACTATTGGAACATAATTAGTTACGAGACTACCTATAAATTTAGGCACAAATCGTGGACATAATAACTAATATGTTTTATAATTAAATTAATTGACATTAATAAAATCACTTCCCAGAGGACTGTTTTCGCAACGACCCTGATGCATACTTTCATCACAAATGTGGCTCTCAAACTAAGCAAAGTAGCGTTTCAACACCGTTCTTGGCAATTTCGGCAAATTCACACTGATTACTTTAAACTTCATGCCAAAAAGAATTTTCAAAAGTTACAGATTTTTCGTATTACAGCTTTGAATTTGTTGCAGGGGACTGTTTGAATCCGGACAGAATTTACATGACAATTTTAAGTTTTAGAGATACGTAATTATACCTTATTTCATAAGAAAAATATAGCTTCATTATTCTATTTTTAGATATTAGTTGCCAAATTTATGTAGTGTTAATAGATTTTTTGAAATACTATCTTTAACAGTTAGAACTATGGGATTGGGACAGCCAGACTGTTTTTGGCGCTTAGATAGTTTCTAGAAAAAAAAATAAATTGTTATCACTCCGAATACATTTGAGCCACAAAGTATTAATGCTGTACTTGTATTAAGAGTGATAATTACTTTATTACACTTTATTATTTTTAAAATACTCAGTCCGGACTGCCAATTACCAGTTTACAGAGAATCGGCCATATCTTACTTGTCTTACAGTGTATGACACTTATTTTGCTACTAAGCGCTTATGCTAAAAATTTTTAGATATTTTTCTGTTCTAATTTATTTTAAGAAATTTACAGAATGAATCAAACTTGTACCAATGCCGTGGTCAAAACCAAAAGTTAACTTATAGATTGTATCATTTGCAGTGAAAATCCTGACGACACAAGAGATGTAAAATATTTAGAATAGCAAATTTTAAAATTGAACAAAAAAAAAAAAATCACTTCTTTGTTGACGTCAGTGAGCATTAGTAATAGCTTCTGATCTTGCAGAACATTGCTTGTCAGAATTGGAGTAAATATTTCATCAAATCTGACATAACTTCAGTCTTTTTCCAAGTATGAATAATAAGTTCAATTTCAAATGTGCAAATTTAAACTTTGAAAGCAGCAGCTCTCGAAAAGTGTATTTCACTTAGTTTTGAACAAGATGGGATTTTTCACAGCTCTTTCCTAGTTTTAAACCAATTATTGTATCTCTATTCGACTAAGAACTCGTTTTAAAACGTTTGATAATTTATCAAAACCGCTTTGAGTGTGAGAAACTGCACACTTTCTTTCACTTACAGCTGAAGTAAAAACTTTGCCAGTTCTGAGAAAAGATTTGTCGCATTTATTTACACAGCTCTGGGCGATTTCTTAGTCTGTGTTAGTTTTAACAAGAGTTTAATTCTCTTGAAATAATGCTCTTGGGGGAAAACATGGCATAAATTTTAATCTGCTTTTCCCATCGAAACAACAACCTCAAAAAATAGTGAAAGAGTAGTGGATACAATAACCTACGTTATAACCTTTCTATTAACAAATCTCTTTTATACTCTGTGGTGAAACAATACCCGGAAAAAACACAGAGCGAAAAAATAGTGGCACTATGATCTATGAACTTGATCCTTAAACCGTATTGAAACAACACTTAAGAAAACACTTACATACAGCGACAAAGATTGAGGGAGGTTTCTATGAGCTACGTTAGAGCCTGTTCTACGCACTGAAACCTTAAAAAAACATAACAAAATAAAATTGAAAAAACAGAGTGAAAGATAAGTAGGTACTACCATCTTCATTATAAAATGCTCTTCGCCTCAATAAATAACAACCTTAAAAAACTGAAAGAGTAGTAGGCATTATGACCTACGTTATACCATGCTCTTAGTATCAGAATAGCACCTTAAGAAAATCAAAACAGTAGTGAGCTACACTGCCGTGCTAAGCACAAAAGTAGTATCTGCAGTTCTTAATAAAATGAAGTTAACGCCACCAGATGGCTCTTTGTGACGTATTTTACCTCATGCAAAAGTATATGGTCATTTCAGAACTGGAAATATTTTTTAAAAAATTCTGAAAAAGTTTCATCTGAATCAAATACAAGGTGGCGCAAAACTTTAAAGAATAATGTCTCAATTTGAGCTCGACTACAGATACAACTTTTGTGCTTAGCACGGCAGTACAGCTCACACTCTCACATGTTCTTCCCATTGATTAAAAATAAATGAAATTATAAAAAAAAAAGTGAAAGAATATTGGGCCATACAGCTTATGCTCTATAATGCGTTTTGCTTTCTCTACGACTATTATGGATTTCGTACTTAATTTGACTCCACTCCTTTCTTTTTACAATCACATCTGATGTATAAAGATCGTGTATGGTATTTTGATAACTATTTCTCTGTAATAATAACTGAATTCAATATTTGCCAACTTGTTTTACTTCAGACATAACTATTTTTTTCTTTCTTTCGTAATTTTTTAGAGTCCAGCAATACTCTCATATGAAGGTAACAGTGCCAGTACTCGATGCCAGCGAGGCATAGATTTCACACTGGATAATCGTTTTCTATTATGCACTCAATGCATAACAGGGACCCATTTCATAAGGGCCTGGTTCGGTGAGATGTCGAGTACATCAGAACTCTTATGTAGTTGCTTTCCAAGTCACAAATACAATATTCAAATTTGAACAAATGTTTGCAAATATTTTTTTTTATTTTTTTACTCTTAATGGCATTATATTTATACCCATGGTGTGTTTCGCAATGCGGCTAGCGTGTTCCACTATTCTAGTGTGCTGCTTAAAAGATGATCTCATTTATGCTTGAATTAAAAAAAAGGGAAATATTTTGATTGACACAGCACCAACCAGAGCCATCGGCAACAAAGATCTGTTTACATCATTCCTACTTTAACAAGTGTAGTTATTTAAAACTTCAGAGAATCAAAAGTCAATTTATCAGAGCTTGATGGATGAAATCGCCTTGCAAACAAGGGCGGACCTAGAAATGTTCCAAGGGAGAGGAGATTGATTTTTTTTCTTATTTGCTCATTTTTTCCGCCATGCATCCTTGTTGACATATGTTGATTACAAATGTTTTGGTCTTCCATTTCGAAAACTTCCAGATCCGAGCCCCGAATCGCCACTCTCTCCCTAAATATCATCAAAGATCAACAAAAATTGACTTTTTTGAACTTAAAAATCTAAAAACTGCCAGAAAGAGTCCCTCAAGGGAGAGGCGATCGCCCCCATCACCCCCCTTGTATCCGCCCTTGGTTGCAAATCAAGCGCGGATCTAGAAATATTTCACGGGAGGGGCGATTGATTTCGTTACGCATCTTTTAATATGCATCTTGGTTTACAAATGTTATGAGACCTCATATGTTTTGGACTTCTTTGGGAAAATCAGACCCTTTTTTGGACCGTCCCTCAAAAGGGACGCTAGGCATAGTGGGTTAATTGCGAAATATATCATGAGGAGAGTCCTAAACCTCCTTTCTGCCCGCATGAAACATAGTATGAAAATAGTTTTTTTTTTTTTTTGCAACTTCAAGTTTGAAAGTTTATCAGTGGCGAGTCCCTCAAGGGAGGGGTGATCGCCCTGCTTTGTGTCTGTCCCTGATGCAAATTCATTACAATGTGTTTCGAACTATACTAAATGTACACTCGTTCACTTTCTTCTTTTCTTATGAATTTCGTTTGCTGACGCTCTGTATATGGTTGGTGGCATCTTTCCACTTTTCCTGCTGCGAATGTGTATTTAGTGCATGCAATATATAATATTGAGTGCACTACAATATACATTAAGGAATCAATTAGAAAGCAGTGATGAGTAGGCATTGGTACAAGGGGCATTTCACGGTATTTGTGACATAGGGGTGTCCGTAACAAAACTTTTTAAAAGTTTAAAATTTTTATATATATTGAAAAAGTACATTCTAAAGTATATATGAATATCATATTGTTTTCATAGTTCACTTTATATTATGTTTGTAATTGCACTCAGAACATTGAAAATGCAATTTTCACTGTTACGGACTCTACATTGAATTTTTCTTTAAAAACTAAACTTTTATTCCAATTATTGTTACGGACTCTACAGTCATCATTTTCACAATCCATAATTTTTTATAGAACGCACTTTTTGATTAAAATTGTTAGCTATATTAGAGATGAGCCTTTACTTTATCTGTCTCAAGTACCAGTTTTGGCTTCAGTTTAAGCGAGATTGAAATAAAAATTCAATGCAGAGTCCGTAACAGTGAAAATTGCATTTTCAATGTTCTGAGTGCAATTACAAACATAATATAAAGTGAACTATGAAAACAATATGATATTCATATACTTTAGAATGTACTTTTTCAATATATATACAAAATTTTAAACTTTTAAAAAGTTTTGTTACGGACACCCCTATGTCACAAATACCGTGAAATGCCCCATAAGCATATTACAGTGAACCCTCGCTTATACGCCGGCTCAAGGGACCAACAGAAAAGGCGCATAAGTGAGAGAGACGTATAAGTGAACAAGCCTATTTAAAGGACTAAAACACAGCACAGTTTCAAATGAGAGAATGAATAAGAATGTTTTTATAGAAAAGGGACATATTACTACGGTTTGGCAATTACTGTAACGTAACTACAATGACAAAGAGAAAACAAAAATTGTAGCATACCTAATTACAAATTGTTCCCTTTAAAATGATGCATAATAGATAATAGTCCCTCTCGGCACTCTAGTTCATGCGAAAAAAATGGCTTCCGTGATCAATAAAAGCGAAATATTAAAGAGGAAAGTGAAGAAAAATGCTCATTTTTTAAAGAAAATAAATTAAACTGAAAAAAGTTGAACTCGTTAAACTGAAAAAAGCGCATAAATGAGGCGGCGTATAAGTGAGACTTCACGGCAATTTGATTTCTGGTGCAACTTAATGTAATCTGTGTTCAAGCGCTGCTTCGTATCCTGACGAGCATTTCTGTTTGCAGATGCCTTTTATATGATCGGTGGCGTTTTCCCTCTTTTCCTGCTGTTGTTTTGCGTCAGTCTGTGCTGTGCAGCATTAGTGTATTGCACCTCCGAGCGCCACATTCCTCCGACGTACCACTGGCTGTTTGCATATCTTGGGTTTGCAGTTGCAGTCACGTGGATCTATTGCCTGGCGAATGAAATAGTCGCTCTATTGCAGGTATGTTCATATTTAATTTTAAGTAACTCACAAGTCTTTACTAAGTTTTTACAAAAAAAAAAAAAAAAATCTGGTATGGACCCCACACTACTTCTTTTTACGTGTAAATTTCTTAGTAGTTGTCTTAAGTGTTAAAAAAAGTGCTTGGAGTGAGCAAAGTAACAATTCAAATATTTACTCCCCTAATCTGCCACGAAACAATGCAAAAAATATTTTACAATGGTTAATTTTCTAAATATTGCTGATTTTAATATCATTCAGTGAATTTTTCGCAAAATATCGCCAATAGCGCCAAGTTGAACCCAAATTCAAAAAATAATTTTTTCGCCAAATTGTCGCCAATTGGCGATATGTCGCCAAGTTGGCGTCAACACTTGGCGACCAAAAGCTTGGCGACATATCGCCAAGTGGTCGTGCCAATTCATATCACTTGAGTCTGCATTGAAATTAACACTGATTTACCCCAAAAAAGGGGTAAAACACCCCCTTGGGAACATTCGAATGCAACCACAAGGGGAGGTGCACAACTAGACCATCCTCAGAGCCTACATACCAAGCTAGAAGCTTCTACGGCATATAGTTTTTGAGTTATGCGACCCACATACATACGCACACACGTACATACAGACGTCACGAGAAAACTCGTCGTAATTAACTCGGGGGTGGTTGAAAAAGATTTTTCGGCTGCTTATATGTTGGTAGGTACATATGCACGTGCTGACAGGTCAAAAAAACTACTGAACATTCATTCGGGGGTGAGCAAAATCAAAATTTAGACTCAAATTTGAGTGATTTTTTTTTTTCGCGATCACAATACTTCCTTTACTACGTAAAAGGAAGTAAAAAACGCAGCTGCAGACCTCCTTAGAGTCTTTAAATTGGCTAATTGGGTTTAAAAAAATGTAGACTATATTTTCGGTTCATCAAATTTTAATCATGTGAGCAGTCCAACATCAATACCAAGTTCAATAACATGATTTCAAAAAAAAAAAAAAAAAAAAGAAAAAAACAGCTAGTTTTTCAAATTCATTTAAAGGACAAATGAGGTACAGAAATTATTATTATATGTTTCTATACATTTTTAAAAAATGTGTATGGTTTCGATGAAATAAAAACACGACAAAAAATAAATAAATAAAAAAAAAAAAAAAAACCCTGGATGTATATCATAATTAAACATAGCTAAATAAGTCAAATGATGCTAAGCTCGTACTGTCTGTTTGCGTATCGTGTGCCTGGCAGACACGAACACTTCCATTTCAAAAAGGGAGATAGATTTAAAATGCGCACTTCCCGATGTCTTCAGTTTTTGTTCGCTTGCTACTTCCTCGTTGCATCCCCCCCCCCCCATTTCGAGAAAGTCAGAAGAGACTTGGCGCGTGCGCAGATTTGACGGAGGTCGCGCAAAAAAATATTAAACAGTATGAATCACTCTTTTTGCAGTTTTTTTAATTTCGCATTGAAAATATGTATTGAAAACAAAGTAACTATTATCGTAGTATTAATGTTAATATTTAGTGAGGAGTAATGTTAAAATTTTGTGGTGGTTATTAATACGAAAAAAAATCCTATCATCTTCAAAAAATGCTTAAATATTAGAACTTTATTACAAGCACAAAACTTTGAGTGAACTATGTACTTGTATGTACTGAAATCTATTTATACAGCTTTGCAACTTTTTCAGGTTTTTGGAGTGATATTCAATTTAAGCGATTCCATTTTGGGCTTGACGATACTTGCATGGGGAAACTCTCTATCAGGTAAGAAATATTCTGGTTAAGATTATATTACACCAGCGTCTGATATTTACAATTACTATTTCGTAACAGAAAAATTTCTTAATTTCTTAACAGCCTAAACCCATCACTTTTTTTGAAATAATAAGTTCTTGGTGTATATAATGTGATCTGTGTTTTAAGTTGATAGGACTGATAATTTTCAAATATAACTTCAGAAATATGTATTTAAGTCCATAGCTTTAACCAATAAAAATAAACTGGCGGCTAATCTTACTCAAAATTCTACTTGAAAACACGTGCCTACAATTGTTTTTTCCGTTTTCCTTTTTAGTAAACATCTACTTATATTAAAAACTGAGTAGCTTTCTAACTATCTTTCTTTCTTTCTATCTTTCTTTCTATCTATGTCACGCTTCTTTCTCCTGAACGCCACGGAACTGAAAGTCGAACCAGGTACCGATAGATAGGTAATTTTTCAGGCTTCATTAGTTTCAATCTATATAATTATACGATTTTAATTAACGAAGATATCAATTAATAAGTAGTCAAATTTAAAGCGATTAAGCCTAATAAATGATTAAATATGAAATCCATTGTTGAAACGTGGTTGCTATGAAACAGTGATAACAATGATAATGAGAATTTTGAATAAAGGCTTAACTAAATCAAACACGAAACTCATAAGCGGGCCACTTACATAGTATTTTTATCGCTAGCTACTTGTAATATTTTGAAACATTCATTTGTTGAAAAGCCATCTACTTATATTAAAAACTGAGTATCTATGTCTGCTTTTTTCCTTTGAGTGAGCTGAACTTACTGAAACTTTCCTCACCATCTTGAAGACGCGAAGCATCTCAATAATTCGAATGATTTTTTTTCATATAGGAAAAAAGTGAAGGCGTGAAGCGCCTGTTAGCGAACCGCCTTGGCGGGGAGTAGTTTCTTGAAATTTTCCTCACTACTTTCAGGGCACGAAGTGCCCGTGCAACGTCGGGCCACGTGCGTGGTATGTCTTAAAATCGAATGAACATTAAATTATATCAAATAATATAACTTCAGAATGAGGTAAAAGTTAGAGAAGGGGGATGTTATGCATCAACATGCCGCAGGAAGCTAATCTAGCTGCCTGGCAGCTAGTAAATATAATTAAAAGATGTATTCCAGAATTATCTTTCCAGTAGTTAATTTGATAAGCTAAAAATTTTAATTGATTGTACTTTATCGATAGTATACTAGAGTACTCTCAATAAACAGTTATTTCAGTCAAACTCGGTAGTCAGCTACGAACTTTAGAGGAGCTTAAAAAAAAGTAACAACGTTAGGGGGGGGGGGGTGTGGATGTTCAGAAAAATTAAATTTAATAGAAACATACACATATCATGCATTAAAATTAAATTAAATCCTACATAGAAGTCGATGTTTTAATTGATTATTTTGTTTTACGTAAAACTATTAAAAAACATTTTTTTTCCAAACATTTACGCATTTTCAATAGAAGTTATGTAAAATATAATGTAAAAAATGTTTTTTTTTTAAATAAATTATGCAAAGAATATATATCTATTTAATGTGGATTTACATTTAATGCATGAAAAAGCATTTAATAAATAATAAGTAAGTAAATACGTAATAAATAATTACTTAAACAGGTAGTGTTTAGTAGTAAGTTTCATGAATTAATGCGTTAGTAAAATGCTACTTTACTGAATTTATCTTAATTCCTTAATATTCATTTTGGAACTGTGTGCTTTATAAATTTAAAACTGTTTAATAAATTAACATTATATACAAACTATAACGTATAAATGTATTTTTAAAAATGTCTCTATGTTTTGTTTACATTTTGATAAATCCTGTACTGCACAACTGTATTTTGAAAATTGTTGCAATATTTAGTTGCATTGTTCATTTGGTAAGAAGCGAATTTCAGTATTGCTTATTTTAATTTCTGGTCCAAATTTTTTAGTCTATGTAATAAGATGAGTTTTGTTTTTTCGTTATATTCAGACTTTCTTTCCAACTTGGCTGTGGCACGGAAGGAATACCCGAGAATGGCCATATCAGCATGCTTCGGAGGACCCCTTTTAGGTACTTATTAGTGTTTAAGCGTGTGATTTGCAAATATACCGAGATATTTTCTTTTTAGCTAAGTTTTCTAATAAACTTACCGTGCTCTGATATCGGAATACAGTGAAGTCTTACTTATGCACCGCCTCATTTATGCGCCTTTTTCACTTATACGACGATTTTCAGTGGTCCCTGCACATTCCATAGTAATATAATGATAATTTCATTCGTTTATGCGTCGTTCTAAAGATAAATATTTCACTCATGCGCCGAATTTTTCGTAAAATGCAAACAATTTAATTTATTTTCCTACAAAATGAGCATGTTTTATCACTTTCCTCTTTAATCTTTCATTCTTATTGCTCACGAAAGGTAATTTTTATACATGAACAAAAATTCGGGGAGAGACAAATATCTATTATGGATCGTTTTAAAGGGACAAGTTTGTGACTGGTATGCTACTATTTTTGTTTTATCCTTATCATTGTAGTTAGGTTACAGTAGTTGCCAAACCGTAGTAATATAACCACTTTTTATAGAAACATTCTTATTCATGCTCCCCTTAGAACTTATGTTGCATTTTAGACTTTTAAATAGGCTTTTCACTTATGCGCTTTTTTTTGTTGGTCCCTTGGGCCGGCGCATAAATGAGAGTTCACTGTATTTATTTTAAATATCGTGTTTTACATCTATATTCATTCTCCGAAGAATTATCGGGTACAAAAGCGCAATGTTTAATACAGTTCACACAAAAGATGCGTTTGTTTGTATTACTTAAAATCGTGGACTTATTTCTAATCAAAGAAGTGCAGGAGCTACACAGTAGGGTGTATCGAAAAAAACTTTTTTTCGAAATTCACTTTACTAAGTTGATAAAAAGTTGCCCCTACCTACCCACATATTCCACAAAAAATTTCAGTCTAATCAGAAATTGTTTAGGTGTTCCGCACGAGGCCTGAAGTTCGTGAATTTCTTCAAAAATATGATTTTTTCTAATTTTTTTTAAATATTAAGAATAAATGTTAAGAATAATTGAAGTTGAAAAATGTACACAACAAAGTCGGAGGACAAAATTGAGTTTGAAAAAAAGGATATTAAACAACATTTAAATCTTCCACATTTATTCTAAACTTACGTAATTTTCACCAAAATTAGCATTTTACAAGGCCCTGCGGCTTGGTTAGAAACTTGTTTATGAATGTGGAATATAACTGAATTAACACTTGAAACTGGGATTCATCTGTGATTTATGTGGAGTAAAAAGTAAAATAATATAAACTATAAACAAAATCTAAGCCCCTCGTCACACCGTGCCCGCGTTCTATCGGGCCCCCGTGATGGCAAACGAAATAGAGCTCCGCTAGCATAGCTGCATTAGAATTGCAGAAGAACATATATCTTTGGTTGAGGAAACAGACTCTAAATATTTCGGACATAGTGCTCCAGTAAATGACCCAGGAAAAGAAATTGTAGCTTCAGTTTCACGATTTATGGAAAAAAAAATACTATTGATAAAGAACATAAGCTATCGGTTGTGATGGCACATCAGTTAATACTGGAAAATCAAATGATGCTATTCGACTGCCAGAAAAGTCTTTAGAACCCTCACTACAAGCCGTGGTATGTTTTCTTCATTTAATGCATTACCACTTAGAAAGTTAACGGTGGCTCTTGATAGACCGACTACTGGACAAAATTCTTTTAGTTGGCCTATTGGAGAACTCTAACAATATTGCTAAGATCTACCAGTAGATCTACCAGTCATGAACTTTAAGAAAATAGAACGCGTTTTACCAGAAGTTGATGTCAAAGAATTGAGTCAAAAATACTTATGGGATGTGTCAAAAGCTGTAATGTCTGGCAAATGCTCTTAAAATTTAGCAGAAAGGAACCCTGCAAGCTTTTCCCATGCAAGATGGCTTCTTTACAATGTGGAATGGATAACATTTTGGAGATTTGTATCCAAATACTTGCTGCAGTCTATGATCTTTAAAAAATGCTTATATGCCTGAATAATTTTATGCTGAGATTCGATTGTAAAAAAGCAGAGAGCATAAACCTTTATTATAAATTCTGCTAGTTTATTTAACTATGAACTTGAATCACTAGTTGCGATGTATAGCCTCAAAACTTTGCCATCGTGAGCCATCATGCATGGGAAAAGCTTGCAGGGTTCCTTTCTGCTAAATTTTGAGAACATTTGCCAGACATTACAGCTTTTGACACATCCCATAAGTATTTTTGACTCAATTCTTTGACATCAACTTCTGGTAAAACGCGTTCTATTTTCTCAAAGTTCATGACTGGTAGATCTTAGCAATATTATTAGAGTTCTCCAATAGGTCAACTAAAAGAGTTTTATCCAGTAGTCGGTCTATCAAGAGCCACCGTTTCTAAGTGGTAATGCATTAAATGAAGAAAACATACCACGGCTTGTAGTGAGGGTTCTAAGGACTTTTCTGAAAGTCGAATAGCACCATTTGATTTTCCAGTATTAACTGATGTGCCATCACAACCGATAGCTTATGTTCTTTATCAATAGAACTTTTTTTTTTCTATAAATCGTGAAACTGAAGCTACAATTTCTTTCCCTGGGCCATTTACTGGAGCACCATGTCCGAAATATTTAGAGTCTGTTTCCTCAACCAAAGATATATGTTCTTCTGCAATTCTAATGCAGCTATGCTAGCGGAGCTCTATTTCGTTTGCCATCACGGTGCCCCGATAGAACGCGGGCACTGTGTGACGAGGGGCTTAGATTTTGTTTATAGTTTATATTATTTTACTTTTTACTCCACATAAATCACAGATGAATCCAAGTTTCAAGTATTAATTCAGTTAGATTCCACATTCATAAACAAGTTTCTAACCAAGCCGCAGGGCCTTGTAAAATGCTAATTTTGGTGAAAATTACGTAAGTTTAGAATAAATGTGGAAGATTTAAATGTTGTTTAATATCCTTTTTTTCAAACTCAATTTTGTCCTCCGACTTTGTTGTGTACATTTTTCAACTTGAATTATTTTTAACATTTATTCTTAATATTTAAAAATAATTAGAAAAAATCATATTTTTGGAGAAATTCACGAACTTTAGGCCTCGTGCGGAACACCTAAACAATTTCTGATTAGACTGAAATTTTTTGTGGAATATGTGGGTAGGTAGGGGCAACTTTTTATCAACTTAGTAAATTGAATTTCGAAAAAAAGTTTTAGGACATATTTTAATGCTTAGATAGTCTGAATTCTATACCACAGCTTAGCACACTATGCTGGCTGCCACATTTAAGATGCAACACGACCGAATCATGGAAATAAACAAAAATATATAAATAAATAAATAAAATAACATAAAAATAAATAAATAAAAAGATGAATTGAAAAAATGAAACAAAATAAAATAAAACAAATAAATGAATGAATTAATGCAAAAAAAAAACAAGAAAATTAAATGAAAATTAAAAAAAGAATAAATTAATCAAAAATTAAAAATAAATAAAATAAAATAAACAAATAAATCGAGTTAAAAATAATGATAAAACAAAATAAAATAAATAAATAAAGCATTTAAAGTGTGTTTGTTTGAATTTTTGGTTGTTGAATATTTTCGTTATCGTATTAGATTGGAAAAGTTTGCTGCAAATCCTTCTTGTGCGTTTGAACAACAAGCTAACCTACGGGTGGTGAATAGAAAAGTGAAAGGGCTTCATTATTATTATTATTTTTTTAATTTCAAACTCTTATAAAAGACTTTTGATAATTTTGTCTTTAAACGTGTTGCTCAAAATGAGGCAGGTAATAGGTTTTCGAATCTCTTAATTTAACACACTCAAATGGTTACAGCTAATGAAAGTGAGTGTGAAAGAAAAAAAAAAAGGAAATAAATATTCTTTTCAAATGTTTCACTAATAAAATACATTAAAATGAAGCTAACTCATGTAAACTCTATGTTATTTCCAGCTCTGCTCTTGGGTTTGGGTGTTCCGTGTATTATTGAAATTGTAAAAGGCCGTGTTCCTCCAAAATATCCGGTGAGTGTTTTTCTTACTAACAATTTCCTAAATTGTACCTATAATGTTAATCAACGAAATCAAATACTTGTATTTTTCCTTTATATTTTCAATTACGGTGGTGTCAGCTTGTTTTTCCTTTTTGGTACAACATTTTCTACGTTTTTATAAATGAAATGCTCATTTTAAAGCTCTACTTTTGACATTATTCAGGTTTCTAATAATTTGCCTTTTTTCTCTTTTTCGGGAGCAATGCAACCTTTTCCCTCATAAATTTGTAGTGTTTGTATGATTTAAATCCATTTGGATGTAAAATTTATATTTTCAAATGTCTCGTTTTTAAAAAATAAAATGTTTTCCTTTGTGATGAAAACTAACCAAATCAATGTTATTAAAACAAATTACGGCTAAAATATTGCATATCACATGAGTCTCTATGCTCCCTTTCGATAAGCATTGATCAGAAAGAAAACGTCAAACTAATAACTTAGTAAAAAGTTCAGAATTTTTACTGCATTGAATATGGACTCCACGTAACATCGAAACATCTGCATGGAGCACTAGCGGACACGTGCAAAACATTTACGCTTGAGCGCACACCAAGCACACTTGCCCCAAAATTACTGTATGTGTTTTAATTATTAATATATATATATATATATATATATATATATTAATAGCGGTAAAAACGCTCTTTAAAATGGTGCCTTACTTACGACGATTGATTATTATGAAAGTTAGGTCGTACCACAGTTGAAGCCATATCATTTAGTTTTAGAACACTTAAAACTGGTGTTCCGGCTTTTGAACCCTCGGATCACCTTCATGAATGTTTTTAAGAGCTATTGGACCTAAAATTGTCCTTTTGAATGAGTAGGTAAATCAGTAGATACCAAAATGAAAGTGGTAGCCCATTTTTGGACCACTTCCTCTGATTGAAAAGCGGTAAATGATTGTTACGTTTTATACTTTAGAATTTTTTTTTCAATAAACCAGCGGAAAACTTCACTTTCTCCTCAATAGATGGCGCTCATGGTTCTAGGTCAACAGCAAGAATTTCAGAATTCGTTTTTTAAGTTTAAATTTTTTGAAAAAGATCTAAAATGTGGACAGTTCGCCAATGTTCAGCCACAAAAAAATAAAAAAAAAAAATGAAACAAAGCCATACTTGTGAAGTTCGATAAAGAATTAAGAAAGTAACGCAGCGGCGCACAGTGGTCGATTTTTTAAATCTAGCTGGACAAGAATCAAAATTTCAACATCGTTATTTTTTGGCAAAATATTTTTTTTGGCAACTGAAATATCTACAAAGCAAGAAACCATGTCTAATTTAGATAGTTAGTTCGT
Source organism: Uloborus plumipes (assembly GCA_038373865.1). Classification (NCBI taxonomy): domain Eukaryota; kingdom Metazoa; phylum Arthropoda; class Arachnida; order Araneae; family Uloboridae; genus Uloborus; species Uloborus plumipes. The sequence continues at coordinate 20,089 of JAXGGA010008609.1, read as the reverse complement.
GGAATTTTCCCTATAAAGGATTGAAGTACACGGATTGTAATTGTAAATTTTATGATGTTTTAGAAGGGAGATAAAGGACTTCGGCTACTTATTGTCTCTGTTGTTTTAAAAAAATTGTGCTTATATATTGTCATTGTGTCATTCAAGCTCATTATTCTCTTAAAAGGCCGTACATTAAATACGAATTTTAAATATATTTTAAACTACGTGAAAAATTAATGAATTTTATACCATAACACTAAAAGTTATTGGAGCAGCAAAAAAATGCTCCACAAGTCTCCGCCCTCTAAATTATATTTTTGTGTACCGGATATGTTGACAAATGAGAGTACAAAAGATCATACCCGGATCTTTCCGGCAATATGAGTAATGTGTCTTGGAACTGTGAACTTTTTGTCTGAAACGATGAATTTATAATCAGAGAAATTTCTTTTTCGGGTGTGTGTGGGGGGGGGGGGGATACTTTTTATCCACCGCCTGTTGTTAAATTTATTTGTAAACCTTGTTTTATCAGCCTTGTATTACTATTAAAAAAATATTAGAGGTTGGGACGTTTTAGAACGTAGTTTAGATTGTAATAACAGCATTTACGTCTCAACATGAGTAAGTGAAAAAATATTTGTCTACAATAATTGGTGTTTGAGTGCTACGTTAAATACTAAATTATTATTAAAAATTATTATCAAAGATACAACACATTTTAATGTTTGGAGTATGGATAAGTGCAAGAATAGTGCAGAAAGTTTTGCAATTGAAACTATAAATTTAAATGACCTTAAGGATAGTATGAGATTAAGCGTTAGAAATACTATACTAACAGGTTGTGTGTACGATTTAACGAAACGTGGTGAAAGCGCTCTTCTATTTCTACTAAAAGGAAAAAAAATATAAACAAATTCCATTTGTTTACAAAGAATTATTATATTTTACTTCACATGCATTATTCGATGCATAAGACTCCCAGTTTCTTTGTCAATACAACAAAAGTCTATAGATCGCGGTTGACCAACTTTTTTTTCAAAGAATCAGGCATCAACACAAAACTATAAAACGAAAAGCTACGTCTGTAATTCAAAGCACTAACTCAAAAAAAAAAAAAAAATAATAATAATAAAATAAAGAAATGACACTCTAAATAGTCTTCGTTTCGCAGGAAAACGAGATAATGCAGAAATTGCTAAGTACGTTCTCGAAAAGGTACTACTAAAATTTAAAAGTTTTTTCGAAGTGCTATAGTAAAATAATAGAAACTAAGTTAAATGCAATTCAAGGAATATCAGCATCATAAATGTTTTTTTCTGACATAAAGCTTTAATCACTTATAAATCAAATATTTTGAAACATTCGAAAACAATTCATGAAAACCATTTTCTGGGTTAAAAACATAGAAAGAACTTAACCCTTCACTGCACGATTTTTTATATTTTCATGAAAAATATCATTTGTTACCTTTTAAATAGCCCTGAGTTCAGGAAAAATGAAGAAAAAAATTAATCTTAAAAATGTGCAACCAAAAATGATGTTTTAATTGTTTGTTCTATATATGGCACAAAGCACATAGCATATGCTTTGTATACCGATAAGTGAAATAATCTACAATGTTTTTGTGTCATAAGTGGTATAAACAAACTTTCCACTAAGTGTATTTAAACATTTTTGGAGCAAAGGAAATAATGACTAAGCACACTTCTAACGGAAATTCAGACCCTTTTTTTAAAAAAAAGCAAGAACTGTAATACCTAGACTAGTGCAGCTAACTAGTGCATAAAAATTACACTAAACTGTTATAGCAATGTTCCAGAAGGGGCACAAAGCTCAGTTTAACTGCATTTAAAAATCATAGGAATATATGAGGGTTTATTTGGTTTGTGCCAGATCTGGCACACCGTGCAGTGAAGGGTTAATACATGTTATTGTTCGAGTGGTAACAAAGTATCCCTGTAACTACAAAGCACCAAAATAATTCTAAGACCTAAGACATACGGGACTAGATGATCTGAAGAAACTGAGTTGCAATGGAAAAACAACTAAAATATAGACGGAAGTCCTTCAAACAGTAGTTCTAGTGCAGATCTTAGTCACAGACACTTCTTTTAATATTGTTTTATGTTTATTATTGATATACCAGCAATATTGAAACTTGCAACTCGATTTGACGTGCCAAAGTATTTTTGTCCAGCTAGATTGGCAAAATCGACCACTGTGTGACGCCTGTGCTGCCCGTAAAGGACCAAAGAGAAGAAGCCGCGGGAAGCTACATCTTTATAACGTAGGAGCTCCTTTCGAACGAATCGGGATCGACATTCTTGGTCCTCTACCGAAAACTACTGATGGGAACAAATACATCCTCGTTTCCATTGACTATTTCACCAAATGGCCCGAAGCATATTCCATTCCGGATCAAGAAGCTACCACTGTAGCAGAGACTCTAGTCCAGAATTGGATCTCGAGATATGGGACACCCTTGCAGATCCATTCCGATCAGGGGAGAAACTTCATCTCTGCTGTATTTAAGGGCCTATGTAAAATCCTCAAAATTGAGAAAACTCGAACGACGCCACTACACCCTCAATCGGACGGCATGGTGGAGAGATTTAACAGGACAATTCTTAATAATCTCTCGCTTATGGTCTCCAAAAATCAACAGGATTGGGACAAGAAACTTCCTCTGTTTCTGCTGGCCTACCGCAGTGCTGTCCACGAGACCACCGGATATTCCCCATCACAGATGCTCTTCGGCCGAGAGCTTCGGCTACCTTGTGATCTCGTCTTCGGTCTCCCTCCAGATGCGCCTTCATCGCCTGAGGAATACGTCCAGGATCTCCAGGCCCGGTTGGAGGACGTTCATCACTTCGCGCGGGAGCGAATCAACATCGCGACGGAGAAGATGAAGACCCGATACGACACAAGGTCCACTGGCCATGACTTTCAAGAAGGTGACAAGGTGTGGCTATGGAATCCCATCCGACGTAAAGGTCTGTCACCCAAATTGCAGTCGCATTGGGATGGACCCTACACAGTCCTTCACCGGCTGAACGACGTCGTAGTGAGGATCCAAAAGTCATCACAGTCAAAACCTAGGGTTGTCCATTATGATCGGCTAGCCCCATACTATGGCCATAGTTCGTAAAGTAAATCTGAAGCTACCATGGTAATTTGTTTGTAAATTTTGTATATAACTTTTGCCTTTAATTGTCTGCAATATTACTTCATCAATGTTATTATTTCTTTCATGTCCTCATTGTTATTGTTTATCATGTTTATGGTTGGTCATCATGTAATGTGTGCACCTGTAAATTTTCCCTTGCTTCCTTTCTGGGGATTGTACTGCCCGGGACGTGCAGTCCTTGGGAAGGGGGCAATGTTACAAATCTTGTAAATAGTTGTTGTTTTTCCTGCCTTGCATCATTTTCATTAGTTTTGGTTTTATCTGACGTCATGTTGCAAATGTATCTGAAGATAACACTTTTATCATCTGTATACCGGCCCTGAAACACTTTGTAGTTTTTACACTTGCCCTAACTTTAATAAGCGTGAAGACATTTTCGCTCGGAGTGGTGTTTTTCTTTTTATTTCTAGCGTTTTCTTGAATGAATTGTTTAAAGTTATGAATGAAACAAAATGCTCCGGATTTTTCGAGATTATTGGCGTAATTTCTTTCCGTGTATAAATAGCCTTGAACACAGTTTTTAGTCAGTCAGTTGTTTTCAGATTTGATTCTGGTGACTCGTTTTATTCGCTATTCGCTTGGGCGAATGTTTGTTTTGCTTTTGTAATTGCTTAATTACTGTTCACGTTAGATACGTGGTGCTGAATTACTGTTGAGAGTACAGTGTAGTGTTTGCTGCCTAATTGCTGATGTTTAGCAATTGTTTTCTGCTCTTATTGTAAATAGTGTACATACTTGTAAATAAATTTATAGTTACTTCCTCAAGATTGGAATGCTCATTTGAAGAAAGTTGAAGGTGCTACGGACTCGTTACAATATACTAATAGTCCATATATACAAATAATGTGTCGCATTTACTTTTTTTGACCGTTAAGTATAGGAAAAAAATAGTTGAACTTGCGAACATTGGAAATGGACAAGCGTTTTTGCCTTGATTCTCATTTTTAAAGACTTATATAAAAATAAATAAATAAATTTCAATAATTTGTTGAGTGATAGAATTTTTTGGGGGGTATTTCTTGCAGAAAATAATTATTCGCATTGAATTTAAAACATAAGTTATGCTCCAAAATCGTCTTTTTAACCTCCGGACAGCAAATGTAAGCAAATTTTGAAAATGACCCACATACCGTTTGAGGATTAACCGAAAAAATTCGAAAAGCGGTTTACATTAATAAATTAACTCATTTGAACATGGAATAGAACAAAGCATTGTCTTTGAATTTATTTGTTACTTTTCCTTTTTGTTCTTTTTTTGCTAAAATTTGTCCTTTTTAGATTTTCTTTACAATTTTTACGAATATTCGCCACAAGAAAGGATTCAAAATTTGAAAGATTGAAATAGTTCTAACTTCATTTTTTTTTTTTTAATTTCTGGCCAGGGAATATTTAGGAACATGAAAATTATTTGAAGGAGCATAAAAATTATGATGCCAAATAAACCAATGACATCAAACAGATAGAATGTATTTCGTCAAAATGATTTATCTAGGGGTCAGTTCATATTTTTATGATCTAGGGGTCAGTTCATATTTTTATGGTTCTTATTTTTCATTGCGTCTGCTGTTGTACTAGTGCAAGATTTGCACCAGTCAATTGAACCTTGTTTTTTTTTTTCTTTCGTTCTCTTTTTTTTTTTCATTTATTTATTTATTTTTTTAATTTAAGAGTAGTTTCCGGAAATCGCTACAAACTACTATTTTTTTTTTTGTATCGCGCTACTCACTACTCTACTTTTTTTGAAAAGTAGTGCGCTACACTACAAACTACTAAAAAATGTAGCTACTTCAGTAGTTTCGCCACTTGTAGCGCGCTACTTCCGTTCACTGATTCAGTATGATTAACATCCCCCCCCCTCCATAAGAACTTAATTCAACGGAATAATATAACAACATTAAGAATAATGTTTCAGCATAACGTTTTGCTCTATGACTGATATTTAAATTAGTTCAAGAAGTTTCAGAAATAAACTTCCAAATCCAGACCTTATGCCATCGCTGTCCAAAAATTTGGACTTTCTGTTCGTGGATCTTTTGTCTATAGGACCTTATGACCCTTGGATCTTACGGCCATTGGACCTTATGTCTGGCGGACCTTCTGTCTCTCGGATCTTCTATACCTCGGACCTTTTGGACGTGGATCTTCTGTTCGTGGTCCTTACGTCCTGGATTCGTGCTCGTGTTACTAAGATAGAGAAATATCTTTGAGCAAATGTAAATATCCTTTTGACACGAAAATAAAAAGAAAGTTTTGAAGAAACTGATGTACTTGAGAAAAAACAAATGTTCTTATTCTAATGGGGAATATTAGGCAACGTTTCTCTAATGGAGGGTTTGGGAAATGTTTATTTTTTATTTATTTATTTTTTTTTTTTTTTGATGGGAATTTTACGGTCTGTTTTCCTTACGCTGATGATTTTTTTAAAGACTGTTGTCCTCACTCAATAAAGAATTTTTAGGAACTAATGTCGGGATTGTACTAGGAATTTTCGAGGAATGTTTTCCTGATTCTAACGAGGGTTTTAAAATTCTTTTAATGCAATTGCAAGATTGTTGCTTTTATTATAATGATAGACATAGCTATACTTCATCTTATTTATTCAGAAAAAGCTAAGATGCCTCAGGACTCACGTGCCCGCACTTTTCTTTTCGTCAGGGATCGTCGAGATAGCTAACGCAGCGCCAGATACAATTTGGCGGGATTTGGAATTTTTGGGGAAGTGTTTACTTTATTTAGTACGAATATTCCTCATTCGGATGGGAGTTATAAGGGACTAATGCCCAAATTTCAGTGGAGATTTTTATTAACTGTTGTTCTTATTATGACGGGAAATTTTGCACTGTCTTTTTGTTTAATTTTAACCTGATAGTTGAACATGCGTCACTTTAGCTAACTTTTATCTTCGAGATAGACCGTGCAAAGCAAAGCTATGCAGCTGGTTTTAAATGTAACAGAAAGTTAGTAACTTCGTAAATTTTTTATAATCCACTAACTACGAATCTTTTGCGCCACTTTTTCTCCATGTGTTGAAATAATTGTTTAAAAACAGAAGAATATTTGTCCAGTTTATTTAATCCATTACATTAAATAACAGGATATCAACTGGAATTATAGAAGATTCTAAACAGTATGAAATGTTCCGTCAAAATACTTACTCTCTTGAAGAAATAATTCTGTAACTTATTGACAAGAGTTTTTTCTTTCATGGCAAAATGTAACCTTAAAATTTTATCGATGTTTGTTTTTTGTGTTACAGCAAAACCTCTCTGAGCGGCCACCCATCATTCCGTTAAATTTTGACCGCTCAGAAATGTGACCGCTTTAAGGGGTTTTCATTAAAATTGAAAGATAATTTATATAATACCTAATGTAAGCAAATCTAACACGTATTTTATTAACTCTCTGATCAACAAATCACTGACCAACAAATGCACAAACGTGAATACTGTCCGTCCCAGGCCCATCATTTAGGGGGGGGGGCAGGTGGGGTCAATTGTCCCCCCCCCTGACTTTGGGAAATCAATGTATTGGCATATAAGTGGGCGTGGTTTTTTTTCCACTTTTTAGTAGATTTTACATTGTGTATGCACCCTTTGCCCCCTCCCCCCCTGGAAAATTTCGAAATGACGTCCCTGGTCCGTCCTTAAAAACCGCGCCTAGCACTCGTGAACCATTCCAGTTAAAAAAGGAGTGATGGGTTGTGAGTGGGAACTTTCCGAAGTTTTTAATTTAAAACTTGCATTTGCTATCCTTTTGACATATTCAACTAAACTATGTATTTGAAATAAGCATCGTTCCACGTTATTTGATACAGCTCAAAATGCTTCTTATTATTCTTTCCCTTATTGTTATCTTACCTAAGACCCCTTTGGTAAGATCACAGAAGACATGATACATGCGTAAATACGCGGAAGGTTTTACCTAAGATCAGACAGTACAATTTTGTTCTCCAAAATTATCGCAATCTATTAACATCTAATAAGACCTCCTCTCAGCTGATCTTGAGCGAGATTAGAAAAAGATTATTTGAACAGTGAAGAAAAATTGAAATGATGAACCCACTCGGCGGCTTTTCAGAGGGTTTGAGTGACCGCTGCTTGGGGGAATTTATTATTAAGCCTAAATGAGGCAAAAAAATCTGTGCCACTGCAAATTGGCCGTAAAACGAGTGGTCACATAGTAAAGGTGTTCACTCGATGAGGTTTTTCAGTAGTAGTTATTCTTTCCTTTTTTAGAAGAAAAAAAAACATTTCCAATACCTTTCTCTATCTTAAGAAACTTTCAGTTTTTTTCCGCAGATTCAAATGGTATTTAGTATGAAAAATGAGACGAAATTTTATGTCTCCCCCCCCTTTTTTTTTCTTTATACTGCTTTTCTCCGAGATAAAACAATTTCGAGATTTTGTTACCTTTCTATATTTTTTACACGTGCACAAAATGTTCTGAAAATCTTCTCAACTACCGTGGTAGAGTAGGAATAGCTGACAAAAACCGGTAGAGTGTTTAAAAGCGACCAAGAAGTTTTACATTTTAAAAAGCAACAGTGATAAAAAGGTCGTTAGAAAGTAAATTTCGTGCGTTTAAAATAAACTATTTTCCAGTTATTAAAACAGACGAAAAAAAAGAAGAACACGAAAAACATATGCACATCAAATACAAATCATTAATTAAAATTCTCACAATTTTTCAAAAATGTAAATGAAACAAAGTGTCCTGAAATAATTATTTTCTTGCTCGCTGAGTCAAGAACGTGTGATTATTATTCAAATCATTTCTGCAAATAAAATAAAAATTTGTAAGTGTTCCGTTTTTACCTGGAAAACATTTTTTCTTCCCATAGCCTGTCTTGCATGTAATGAAGAAGACATTTCATCAAGGTCCGTCAAATGTATTTTACCTTTTCTCATATTCCTTGTACAGTTTTTATCCTTCGCTCATTCGCGCGCTAAATAGAATCTGGAATTAAAAAAAAACTTTTTTCGAAAAAGTGGAGTACGCTGTACTTGTGATAATCCATGTGGGGATCATGCGATTCGAAAATCAGCTGATTATCACTCTTTCTTCCTCGTATATTTTTTAAATCTATTTTCTTCTCTTGTTCTCTTTTTTTTCCTTATGTGTTTTTTCCCATTTTCCGTGTAAGTAAAAGTTTTCCTTTGTTTTAAGGGAATAAGTCAATACAGTTGTGTAAAAGTTTGAAAGATGGTTATTCTTTAAACCACGAAATTCTTGAAGTAATTTTTAACTTTTTATCTCAAAAAAAAAAAACGCTAACTTTCCGATTAGTTTTAACATAAAAAGCAATGTAGCGTGAAAATGTGCACATTAGTAATTCAAGGAAATTTTAAAAAAAGGGTCATGATGAAACTTGTCTGACCAATTGAAAATACACTAAAAATAATGATCAATAAGCAATCTTATTGCTTTCTCAGAAAAAAAAAAAAAAACTATACTGTTCGTCCGTGAAAGCAGCACCTAGCCCTCTCGAACCATTGCAGGCGTTATGGGTTGTCAGTGGGAACTTTCCGAAGTTTTCAATTTAAAACTTGTATTTGCTATCCTTTTGACCTTTTCAAGTAAACTGTGTATTTGAAATTAGCATCGTTCTGCGTTGTTTGATACGGCTCAAAAGGCTTCTTAATATTCCTCCCCTTGTTGTTATCTTACCTACCACCCCTATTTTAGTAAGACCAAAGAAGACCTGACGCATGCGTAAATGCGCTGAAGGGTTTACCTAAGAAGATCAAACAGTACAGTCGAACCTTGTTTACCCAGCTGTCGTTTGTTCGAATCTCCGAATTATCTGAGCTAAGCTTGTAACTTTTTTTATAATGTGTTCACATAGATAGTTTAAATTTATGATATTAAAAACTTAGCTATCAGTATGCCGAACAAAGGCGTTTTGTTTTGATTAAACGTACAACTCCAGCATAGAGCGTACATTGATTTATGTGTAATCTAACAAAAACACCACTGCAACTGAACTGTAATGATCATTCGATTGACAGCGCTTTATTCAAACGGCACATGCATTTGAACCAGAAGACAGTGAACCAGCTCTTGGTTAAGAAATTATGTCAAAAAATTCGATATACTTTTAAACAATTCTATGCGGTTTTGCAACATAATATTGCTTTTGTCCTGATGAATGGTAAGTCTGCTTATCTAAGGATTTGCTTTTCTTAGTACCCTGATTATTCGGATTTTTGCTCGTCTTGATTACTTTCGGTTCCAGTTAGCCAGGAAAAACGAAGTTCTACTGTATATGATTCAGATAAAAAAATTTGTATTTTTCTGAAAAAAATGAAATCTATTGAGCTTGATATTGAACTTGAACTTATTTAATCGATCGATGCATTTGTACGGGCATAGCACTTGTAATGATAGCCACAACACGTGCAAATCATTTATTTTCAAATATAGTTTTTTTAATGTAAAGATGTGGGTCAAAGCCTTAAATTCCTGGAATAAAGTGAAACATATGATCAAAAATGCTATGTAGATAAAATTATCTTAAATATCTTTTCCAATTTTCTGAAAAAATAAGTGCGATTGAGCTTGATATTGAACTGTCTATTGGTACGATCATGAAATTTGTAGTAACACCCTCAAAGCGTTCAAACCATTTCTTTCCCAATAAATGTTTTTTAATGTAAAAATTAGAATATAAAGTGTACAATTCTAAGACAAAAGTACAAATATATGCGAAAACTTTTACAACAGTGCAAATATATTGAGATTAAAATCACACTAGGTGACCCGTGCGGAATTCCGCAAAAAAAAAAAAAAAAACTCTAAACTTAAAATTTAATACGAAAATTTTTTTTGGCTTCATTATCTGCCCGAAGTTGCAGCGCAGTGTCGAAATCTATAAAGAAAAGTCCAGCGTAAGTTGGTGTAGTCCCTGCCGGAGGTTGCAAGTTCCCAATCATATGGTACACTTGACCATGTAGTTTAAAACAATATGGACCTCTGCTAGGAATGTTAACTGAGTCCACTTTGACTGAAGCGAAGGCCAAAGCATTGTTGAATTATCTAATATTGTCTAGGTAGTAGACACCTTCCTGTTAGTCTGCCTGTTGGTACCCTGTTCCTTGGCATTGTAAAATCTTGTACGTTTGCACAACATCGCCATCAACTGCCGTCGTTCTGACAACTTTTCAAAGAGATCAAAGACACGTTCACTTTTACAACTACTACAAAAGTGATACCCTATATTAAAATCAAATACCCAAGGCTACTACTAAACTAAATACTAACGTTATCGCAAAACTACCATAGTATTTTGAAACAATAAAAGTTACAATTAAGGTTTACCGAGCTAAGCCTTGGCTTGAAATGTCGCATTTAAAATTGATTTGAACAACAATGGTAACGATTTTAACAGTTGAGCAAAAAATTTAACTTTTTCAAACTTCAATCGCTTATAAGTCGCTTAAACATGGATTTTCGAGATTCTCGTTACGCGGCGCTAGCGGAGAAACATTCTTAAGAACGCATTTTTTTTTAATCTTTCGAATGAAATCAAAATGGAGACGATACGACAATTATTTCGTTAGATAGAGTCAATTTTGTGCCCAAAAATTGAAGTTCGAATAAAAAACGAACCGACACTTTTTAGAGGGTGGGTCTAATTTTCGTCAATAGCCCGCGGGATAAGCTTCAAAATCATAAATTTTCATGCAATTCGATAAAGAAATGAGCGAGTTTCGACCGGGTATAGGATTCGGCTTAGAGAAATAATATATGGAGATTGAACTATCTGTTTTTTCAGATAACACGGGTTAACTGCTCTGAAAACTATTTTTTTTATCACACCATGTCCTGCATTATGTTTTCCTCATGAGTCTTTTTTTTTTTTTTCAGATAAATATTTAGAAGTCTAATACTATCATTCTAGTATATATATTTTTATTTTGTGTGATATTCAATTGCTAAATCGAAGTAGTGGACGTTAATTAGGATTTTTAAATGAAAAACCTATCTATATATTTATATAAAAATGTGTTTATGTACGTATGTATGTTTGTTCTTTATACAAGCCCACAGTTTTCGCCGGATTTTCATCAAACTTGGCACAGAGGTTCCTTGATACTCTAGAATTTACATAGGCGGTGTTTTTTAATTAAAAAAAATTCAAATAAATTTTTTTGCCCCATAATGGTCATTTTCTTTCAATTTTGAATTGATAGAGCAATGGAGATAAGCCTTTAAGCATACAGATGGATAAAATTCAACACACTTAAATATGAGTATTTTCCAACAAAGATTACGATTAACATTGAATGATCAATTTACGGCTCAACTATTTCATTTTAGCATGAAATAAGTTAAAAACAATTGTAATTAGCTATGCTGTATTAATTGGCGTTCGGGCAACGCCAAGTAATAAGCTAGTTCACAATAAAATCCTTCCTTATACTTCTTACTAAAAATATTTGATAATTAACTCACGAATTTGTTTACTTCTCACAAGGTTACTACACCACTAAGAATCATATGAATGGCTTCTTTTTCGATTGAAGAATCGCTCCTTCGCAACAGAAGCCAAGGTCAAAAACTTCCGTGATCTTAAATCTAGATCGTTATCGCACTTAACTGCTATACAACTCTTGGGATGTGTACAAGAGATTTTTTTGTAGAGAAACTGAAATTAGTTATTCATATAGAGCACGTACTAGAGAGCTTTCTCCACAAAATTTGAATTCCTCTATGTTTCATGTACCTTGGCGCGAAAGTGCGTTTTAGATTTAAGCTGTATTTGTCAACAAAGGTTTTCTTTTAATTTGTTGTATCCTTATTAAAATATCTAATGAATTTATCAAGGTTAAGGTAAATGCTATATAAAGGCGGTGAACATTTCATTTCATATTCGTAAATTCTGCTGAAAATCTTTTTTTTCGAGAAAGAGCATATTCTTTTCATCATGAAATATTTGGTAAGTATTCGCTATGGCTTCTTATACAATTTCTTTTGTGTATTTTCGAGTTTTGTAACACTTAAAATAGTTGCAATTCTACAGTAAGGGCCCTGCTCCACATCAGCAGAAAACGCGACCGAAACCGAAAATCCGAGTACTTTCCATAGGAACACCATTTAATCCATTTTACGTTTCTGCTTTACGTCAATGTGGAGCAGGGCCCTAACATACGAATCGATTGATGCATAAAACATCCAACAAACATTTCTAATTGCTTAGGCCCTTATTTCATGGTCTTAACTTTTCGAAGAATGTTTGAGTCGTTTAGAATCACAAAACCAGTCATATCTATTTCTCAAACTCCCTAGTTCCGAAGACGGAACTATGGATCTTTAGAAGTTTCGACTTTAACCGCCTCCCAAAAAACTAAATGCGTAGTGCATTTGCCTCAATACGACAGACAGTTGTTCCACTTTGAGCGCCACCTTGCTGCAATCCCATGATACCGTTATTATGGTGATAAATCCGACAATATTCGAATTATATTTTTGATTGGGTAATTTTAAAATTCAAATTTAGAAATCAACCAATCGTTTACAACTCCACTCCGATAGATGGCAGTGCTTCATGAACCAATGAAGAAATTTTACTCTGTACTTAAAACCAGAATGCAGTAGGCATTTAGTATTTAGGAGGCTTTGCTTAAAACCCTTACTTTATATTCACTTTTTGTTGAGAGCTAGTGGTTTTTGATCAATTGGCTCTAAACGATCGGTAAAAGAGCTTTTAAACATATATTGTTTTTAATAAAATAATTTTTCATAAAAAATGGACTAAGCTAGTTTTGATTCTAAACGACTCATTAGCTCAACTTCTGTATAATGCAGTTAAATTTCGAATCTTTCAAGAAAAAACATTTTAAAAATAGTTTTTGCACAGTAACGGACGTATTTCAAAAGATACGTCCATTACTGAGACAAAAAGTCTTGTTTAAGGAATGCTTCCAGAAATCTTCACAATTTAATTGCATTATAAGGAAGTAGAGTAAATACTCTTCGTAAACATGCCATGAAACAATGACCTAAGATATTTGGTGCTCTTTTTATTGTGTTTTGTACAGGAATTCACGTATTTTTCAAAATGTAAATTGCCCAAATTTTCCTATCGCCATGCAGATCTTTCTTTTGGTAATTATAACTAAATTTAAATGCTTACATTCAAGTTTCAATATTTTAGTCAAGTTGCTCAATTATTATTATATATTCATTTGAGTTACCATTTGGGTAATCTATATTCTACCAGTATTATTCTAAATGTTAACTAACAAGTATTTAGAGATAATTGAATGAAATATTTTAAATGAATACTCTATTGAACACGAGTAATGTTGCGACAATATTAACAGCTATATAATAACTACTGTGACAGCAACAACAAGAAGTTCTGTCAAGAACTAAACGAGCCTACTTTCCCGTACATCGACATCGGCATTGTAGCATCTGATCAATATTCTCTTGATTATCTGAAACTAAAAATTATGTCAAACATATCTTTATAGCACTTAAAGCTGATTTCTGAAAGCAAAATATACCCCTCTCATCAGATAAAATAAACACGTAAAAAGTAAATAAACGAGTCAATAAAGTTTTGTCGCACCTTTTAAAGAATGTAACTGTTATAGTTCTTCCGTAGAAAAATTCCACAAAGAAAGAAAAAAAACTCGTTCGTTAATAAAATGTCTTGAATTTCATTTTTAATCCGTTGCCAGTTGTTAAATATAAATAAGGAATAAAATGCTCTCGTGAATGAAAAATTTTTGTTAACAAAAAAAAAATCGTCTGATAAAAAAAAAATAATAATAATAAATTAAACAAAACAAATAAATAAATAAACAAAAAATCGTCTGCCCAGTCAGTCATTTTTTCTGAGCCTGCATTTCCGCCATGTTTGCGGAGTCGGAGTCGGAATCAGAGTCCTCACAGAAGATTATTCAGAAAAGTACTTTACAATACATTACCGTAAAGTCGGGTTACTTGGACCCTAGGGGGTTACTTGAGCCCATTACAGTAAAATGATAAAATCTAGGTTTGGTACTTATTAGTTAAAGACTTGCACGTAGTTCCTCATTTCTCCTCTAGGTAGAAGCACTCTGCAGTCTCTAATGCTAGTACCAAACCCAGATTTTATCATTTTACTGTGGGCTCAAGTAACCTCCTTGTGGGTCCAAGTAACCCGACTTTACGGTATTTATCAAAAACATTTTCTTACAAGGTTAGTTTGAAGGAAATCCGCCTTGAAGTTCAGAATCAACATTCAATTTAAATTTCTCCGTAGGCGCTCATGTTAAAATTTTTTCTGAACGGTTCATCATTGAACGAAAAATGGTTCAAATTGAAAAGTGAAATATAGGAATGAGCCTCTCCGAGATCTTTCGAACAAAAAAAAAGTTTATTCAATTCGGACGGTTCACTTAAAAGTTATTAGGTGGGGAAAGGTTGTTTGAACGGTTCAATGTTGAACGAAAAAAATGTTCAAATTGAAAATTTAAATACGGTAATGAAGCATCCTTGCCGAGATCTTTTGAACAAAAAAAAAATTTGTTTAAATCGGACTGTTCATTCAAAAGTTATTAGGTGTGAGAGCTTGTATGAACGGTTCAATGTTGAACGAAAAATTGTTCAAATCGGAAATTTAAAAACGGGATGAATTATCCTTGCCGAGATCTATCGAACAAAAAAAAGTTTGTTTAAATCGGACGGTTCACTCAAAAGTTATTAGGCGTGAGAGCTTGTTTGAACGGTTCAATGTTGAATGAAAAATTGTTCAAATCGGAAATGTAAATACGGGAATGAAGTATCCTTGATAAGATCTTTCGAACAAAAAAAAGTTTGTTCAAATCGGACTGTTCATTGAAAAGTTAGTATCGCGAGGCAGGTTGTTTAAACGGTTCAAAGTTGAACCAAAAATTGTTCAAATCAGAAAATCAAATATGGGAATGAGCTATACTCGCCGAGATCTTTCCAACAAAAAAAAGTTTATTCCATTCGAACTGTTCACTCAAAAGTTATTAGGTGGGGAAAGGTTACTTGAATGGTTCAATGTTGAACCAAAAATGTTCAAATTGAAAATTTAAATACGGTAATAAAGTATCCTTCCCGAGATGCTTCGAACAAAAAAAAATTTGTTTAAATCGGACTGTTCATTCAAAAGTTATTAGGCGTGAGAGCTTGTTTGAACGGTTCAATGTTGAACGAAAAATTGTTCAAATCGAAAATGTAGATACGGGAATGAAGTATCCTTGAAAAGATCTTTCGTACAAAAAAAAGTTTGTTCAAATCGGACTGTTCACTCAAAAGTTAGTATCGCGGGACAGGTTGTTTGAACGGCTCAAAGTTGAACCAAAAATTGTTCAAATCGAAAAATCAAATATGGGAATGAGCTGTACTCGCCGAGATCTTTCCAACAAAAAAAAATTTGTTCAAATCGGAATGTTCATTCAAAAGTTATTAGGGGGGGACAGACAGACCGACCGACCGACCGACACACAAATTCCCCATCTCAATACCCTACTTTCAAATTTTTAATTTTTCGATATTTATTTCATTTTTGTTTCTTTTTGACTTTTTTTTACTTGGCGATATTTTTTGAACTTGGCGATATTTTTTGGACTTGGCGATATTTTTTGGACTTGGCGACATTTTTTAGATGCATTAAGCCAATTTTAATGCTTTTTTCGTCTCTTTTACTTTTAACGGGAAAGTAGGCTAAAAACGAAGTGTTTGGGGATATAAATACTTTTGCCGCATATTTGCAGCTCAATTTAAAGGGAAACCAACAGTATAAAACTAAAAACGTAAGCTTTTAGAAACAAATTTACATAACATAATTTACCTTACTATCCTCTAAAATGGTGTCTCTAAATATTTTCTCCGTTACTACCCTTTTTAAAAGAAAAACGTTCAAAGAATCCTGAAGTATTAATATTTTCTTGCAGTATTGTTTAAGCATGGTTCTTTTTTTCAAGTTATTGACAACGAAAAACCAGATTGGGATTAAATACTCGCATTATAAATAATCAAAGTTTAAATGTTTCCCAGCATTTGTAAAGACCTTTGCTAGGTAGAACACCATTATTACGAACTAATAGAAGATCCGGGACGTCCGAATTAACAAAAGTCCGGATTAAACGAAATAACGTATTAATTCAGCCAAGGTACATAAGCAACCCAGTGTAAACAGGAAAAACTGTAGTTCGAGTTCAAGAGAATGGAATATGAAACTGCTTAAGAGAAAACTAAGTACTAAGCTTAAAATAAGCATCGCATTAAAAGTTGCAATAATAGTCAGTACATGCATCTAAAGAATACCCGGATTCACACTGCAAAAATTGAATGTTGTTTTTACAGTATAATACAACTAATTTTATAGTAATAAACGGTAAAAATTTCTAATTTTACGGTAATAAACTGGAAAATTGCTAATTTTATAGTTTACTGCCGTTCATTTTACAGTTCTAAACTGGAACCTCTGCTGCCAGTATTATACTGTTGTTCTTACAGTAAAATACAACTAAACTTTACGGTAATAAACTGTAAAATTGCGAACTTTACAGTATAAAACTTTAAAATTGCTGGTTTGACTGTTTATTACTGTGCATTTTACAGTTTTAAATTTGGAACCTCGTCTGCCAGTATTATACAGTAAAAACAATAGTTGATTTTTCGCAGTGTACCCGGATACAAAAATATTATGTTTTATTGGGACCAGACCTATGAGGGGGTTTAATGTATACGTAAACTGTAATTTTTCAAACAATTTTTACTTGGCCATATCGCCAATTAGAGTTGGTGAATTAGTCTTTTGTTTTCAGATTTTAAAATCTTATAAATATCATACAGTATAACAAATTTTATAGAAAATCATCTGTTTTGAAAAATACTCATCGACATTATGTATTTCAGAGAAAAGAGACAAACAGTGAGAAAAATGAAAATATATTGCGCTCGCTAAAGTAGGGGAAGACCGCCTATATTGGACCACTGCTTAAATTGGACCTCGGGCTTAAAATCTAGCACAGAGATCTGTGATACACTTTAACAGTAGAAATATTAAGTTTTAGGAGTAAAATCAATGTGTATGAAGTTTCACCAGTCTTCCAAAAGTTTAACGTGAGTTACGGCTTGATTTGTGTTGAAGACGTGCGAAATCTTATTTTGCGGACTTGTTTCTAGAATAATAACTCAAAAACTTTTCTATTGAGGTAAAATGCTGTTACAGAATTATGATCTGTGTTTAATAATGATTCTATCGATGTATTTACATGCGCGATTGTGATACATTTTGGTAGAGCAATGAGCTGAAGAATAAAAAACGGCGTGTTTTCCTTTATTGGACCGAAAAATTTTTCCTATATTGGACCGGTGGTCCAATTTAAGAATATGATTTTAAGCAAGATTTTTTATTATTGGTAACATAAAATAAGTGACTCGTCTTATTTAATAGCGTAGTTAAAATTATTTTAAGCATACTTTAACACCTATTCACGATATTCATTTAAACTTTTTTTATCAAGCACATTTTTGTCAAGCAGAAGCTGCAACTTCTTAAAATGAATGTTTTTTTTTTCTCTTCATCTATTTAACTGCAGTTTCAGGTTGTTAAACATAGCTATTACCTTAAATAAAATTTATGCTGGTTTACCGAGAAAAAATATGAATGTTTGATATTTTCGAAACGATTTTAAAAGGAAACAATTTTTATGTTACTGAAATGTTCAATGTAGATGAAGCCGGTATTTTCACTGTCTAAAAGCCCCAAAAATATATTGACGTATAGAGGTAAACACCAGGTTTGGGGCAGTAATGAGAGGTGAACGTGGTAGAAACACACTGGTTTATTTGCTTCATGAGTGCAACAGAATTGCAAGCTGCCCATGCTTATTTTCAAAAGATTACGTTCTATATATGAACTTATTGTGAAAGCTTCCCTGGTAAACAATATGCTTGTTCAAAAAAAGGTTGGATCACAAACGATAATTCACACAATTGATTCAACATTTCACAAAAACTGTTAAGCCAAGCAATGTTAAAAGAATGCCCTTCTATTAATGAATAGGCACAGCACTTACATAAAGAACATTGATGCAATAAACTTGGCTAACGAGTTAGATATAATAATACTTTCTTTTCAAGCACATCATGCACATAGATGTGGGCTTTATTCCCTTTGTCTACATATACAGTTATCGAGCATGTGATACATGGAGGTGAGAACATCTTCTGCTGCAGCAAAATTAGAAACAAGTAGCCCACATATAACTACTCAAAGTGAACAGGTTACATGTTCGGTGTAAATTGTACACTATGTACAAGAACTAGCTACGACTTAAATTAGTACAAGTTCTGCAGAATCAGCGGATAATTCTCATCAAAACATGATTGTCAACTCTAACTATGATTTTGTAAAGCCGGCTCGCATATCACCTTTGCCTAAAAAAATAGAAGGAACAAAAATGAAGGCTATCTCAGCAATCATTCTAACGCCTTATAAAAGAGGCATAGAACAGAAAAAGTCACACGAAAAGAAGCAAGAAACTACACAAAACAATTGTTATTGCAATATTTGTCATAGAGATGAAGTGCAAAACATGATTAAGTGTATGAAATGCCTTCGGCGAGTTTATCAACACTGCCTAAGTGAGGCTGAAGTAAAAGAAATTCTATGGCAAATCCTGGAAAAAAGTTGTATAGTTCAAATATAAATTATTCTATGATTTCCTGGTACGGTCCAACTTAGGAAGCGCATGGTTCAATTTAGGCGCATATATTCCTAAATTGGACTTTTGCAACTTTTTATAAGATAATTTTTTAAAAAATAATTTTCATATTTTCAGAAAATATAAGCTCCTAGGGGGGTTTCTGATTAAATTTAGCTTACGATGCCCTATTTTGTATTTTTGTTTTGCTTCACATTGAGCGACACAGGCCTCCTGTTCTTAGGGGGTCCAATATAGGCGGTCTTCCCCTATTGTACTGTATTTGTGCATTTTACGGTTTTTAATTGGAACCTCGGTTGGCAGTATTATACTGTAAAAACAACAGCTCATTTTTTGCAGTGTACTGAAAAAAATTTTCAAAACGCTTTGATAATTGAAAATGTAAATGAAACTTAGATGGTTAAAATCGAATTTAAAGCACTACAGATGACTGTACTAAGGTACACACGCATTTATGCACTAATATAAGGGCTTTTATGAACAAAACCCCCGCTCAGAACGTACCCTAACAGCATAATCTCATCGGCCGATGATCGGCCATTCATCGAAACCCGATGAAATTCTCATCGGCCGATGATCGGATTCGATGAGTTCTCATCGGGAATTGCTCCAATATGTCTCAGCGGCCAAACAGAATCCGAGCAGCAACATTCGATGAGTTTTGCTCGAAATACGATGAGATTTGGAGCAATTTACGAACAGTGCAGTCCCGTGCCGATAAATTTAGGATCAATTTT
This sequence comes from Uloborus plumipes, assembly GCA_038373865.1. Taxonomy (NCBI): domain Eukaryota; kingdom Metazoa; phylum Arthropoda; class Arachnida; order Araneae; family Uloboridae; genus Uloborus; species Uloborus plumipes. The sequence goes on along the minus strand of JAXGGA010008609.1, from coordinate 488 downwards.
GGATGCTCGGCTTATTTTCATCGGGAAAGTTGATCGGAAGGATATCGCTTTCCGATGAAAAGTAGCTCATCGACAACCGTGCTCGGATACTGATCGGAACGATGTCATCGTGCGTTACGGGATCAGTTTACGAGGAGTTCGATGATCGGCCGAGCAAAATCCGATGAGTTGATGCTACTTGGGTAATTTCTGGCTGTTTCACCATTCACCAGTACATTTTCCCACAAACGTTAACAACTTGTTTCCCTTTCAGAACATTCTGTTGTCTTTTTGCATCTTGACTTCCTCCGTCCTGTCATACAAGATGTACAACAACTACATTCCGTCGTCGTACGTGAGCAGATATGCGTATGCAAACACCCACAACTATCCGGCTAGTTATAATTACGGTTACCCCATGGTCTACAGGCAAAAGGTGCCCGTACCTCCTATGTATAATGAGTATTTTTTGTACCAGTAATAAAAAGGAATAAATCCTCACGTGTGGA
>JAXGGA010008608.1:0-55891 GCA_038373865.1 Uloborus plumipes | reverse complement strand
TCAGGTGGACTCCCCTAGGGTAGGGAAAAGTGGAGTGAGATGTTTCTAGCAAGTTGCAGGCAAAACGCATAAAAAGATGCAACTTTTAGCCCCCGACATCTCACAAACAAGCATTAGGTCACTAGAAGTCCAATTCATTTATGCATAAACATGAGAGAATACAATTTAAAAGACACCATATATATCATGTGTCAGTTTTATTTGAAATTTTTATTGATTATATATGGTGTCTTTTGAATTGTATTCTCTCATGTTTATGCATAAATGAATTGGACTTCTAGTGACCTAATGCTTGTTTGTGAGATGTCGGGGGCTAAAAGTTGCATCTTTTTAGGCGTTTTGCCTGCAACTTGCTAGAAACATCTCACTCCACTTTTATCTACCCTAGGGGAGTCCCCCTGATGAAGGCCCCAGGGTCTTTTGGGAATTTTCTCTTTACCTCTGTTTTTAATAAAATTTTTTCGCAAAATTTTTTTTCGCAATTTTTTATACTTCTAATTAAAATATATATATATATATATATATATATATATATATATATATATATATATATATATATATACGTAAGGGAAAGGGGGTACCATATGAACTTCTTTTTTATTTATGTATTTCTCCAAATATATTGGCAATTTATTTAAGAAAAAAATTCCCCGTGATTAAATAGTCCTTTCCTTGTACCATGGAGTCTTTTGCCTTTTTTTTAAAGAATTTCTTTACTGTATGGTACTTATAAAAATATCTTCAAATATTCACACGTGGCCCTACACGGGACCACATGTGAACAATTCTGAAGTGCATATGAATATGATTAAAAATGCACAAGAAAAGCTTCATAGCTCGAAGAAAACTTTAGTATGCAACATATACGTATATACCAATTACATTCGAACACTTGTAACATACACTGTAATAATTTAAATTGGGCAGTAAATTTGTCACTAAGAAAAGATTTTTCCCCAAATCTATAACTATTCGTATCATGTTCTGCTTCCTGGTTAGAAAAAAAAAAAAAAAACTTCGGTATTTAAAACAACTTATAATTAAATTAAACCATTTTGCACTCTGTTATTACTTGTAAGTATTGCATAACACTGAATTGTTTACCAAATATGTGGCAACAAAAAACTTTTTTTTAAAAGTGAAAAAAAAAAATATATGTATATAGATGCATAAAATAATCAACAAAACTTTACAAACTGAGTATAAAAAAAAATCAGTAAGAATATTTACCTATTTTACCACTTGTAATATCCTACACTTACATTAATATTACGTATAGGATGTGGGAACTCTTCATATGTGCCCCTAAATGTTGTGTTCACAAGTGCCCCCATCATCTACTTTAAAACCAACGTGCAAAAATTAAGAGTTCTTAATATAAAAATAAAAATAAACACTGCTAGAAATTTTCTTGAAAGTTCCAGACAATAGTTTGCAATGCTTAAGTTGATAAGTTTAAAATATGTTTTCATGTAAAGAAGATATACTAAATTATATGCAGCACCTGCTAAAACAAAGAAGTAGTAATCCCAGAAACATGGAGTAGTTCTTTTTCTCTGAAATTTTGGCCGAGAGGTCGGACTAGTACTGATATTGCTTGATAATTTTTCGAGTTTTTTTGTGCAGAGTTTCTTTAGTAAAACTCACTATGTTCACGTGTGCCTTTCTTTTTTACATATACATAAACGTAAGAAGAAAAATATAAATAATAAAAATAAATAGTTAAACAAAAACACATAACCTAAGAAATTGAGCCCATCATGAGATATAAATAATGGGGAGAGGGACAAATGTGGTGGGGTAAATGCATGAGTTGCAAAGAACAGATAGTTTTTTTTAATATTTAGTAATTCATAGGAAAACAGGAGAACTACAAAAATAACAATTGGAAACAAGTATCTGCATTCCATAAATCATTTATTTGCACTTCAAATAAATGACAATTTTTTCGATTGAATCAATTTTGACCACGAGTCCACTGTTCATTCCCTGATTATTTGAAAAGAACCGTGTGCATCCAACACGCACACAATGCCATTTTCATCTTCAATTTTTCTGCGTTCTTATTTTTCTGAGGGAAAAAATCTTGCTTCGCTCCACATCGCGTACTTTGCAAGATATTCCGTCATACTCTATGTTACGCCCTTCTCCAACCTGATTGATGACATTTATCAATTAAATTTGATATTAATTACATACTGAAAATGCACGCACTTAACATTAATACTGAAGAAATAATAATTTATATAGCATATAAAAATGGCTGCATGTGTGTATGTTGCTTAAACAAATCCAGTTTTTGTCGCATCTGGACAAATTTTGTATAGAGTTCTTCTAAAGCTTAGGATTTCATATAAGAGGGTTTTGCCTTCTCTCCGTCCTGCAAAGTTGAAAAACCTCTTTCAGTATCATATCAACTTTCACCGGTATCATATTTTATTTAATGCATCTGCTTGGTTACATTGCTATTTCTAAAACCATAAATGCTGTTTTCAGAGCCTCAAAAAAATCTATAAAATTTCAGTTTGGGTTAAAACAAATAATTTTCAAAAATGAGGAAGGGGAAATAGAATATAATTTAAATAGAGGGAAAATAAATAAATAATAAATTAAATAAATAGGGGAATAGAATTTAAATAGAATGATTTGGAATTATTTAGTTATTTAACATAGGACCATTTTCAAAACTAAAGTAATAAACTAAAATTTATATTATATAGTTTCACTTAAACTTAACTACTGCGAAGTTAACGTTTATTTCGAGTTGAATTTATTTGTAAACTTAAAATGCGTATTATTCATATGATTTACAAATCCACTTAAAATGGCAATGTCTTACTAAAATAGATGCAATATATATATATATATATATATATATATATATATATATATATATATATATATATATATATATATATATATATATATATATATATATATATATATATATATATATATATATATATATATATATATATATATATATTGAAATAATCTGCTTTGTTATTTGTATTATTTCCAATGCAGCAGTTTATTTTTTATTACATTTCATTAAATAAAAAAAATAATTAAAGTATATGAAATAAGGGAGAACTAGAATTATATACTGATTTTAGTTAAACCAGTGAGGTTGATTGATATGTATTTTAAAGCTTACGAATTACCAATGAACCATATTATTTATTTTACATAAGTTTATTACTTAGGGGAAGACCGCCTATATTGGACCACTGCTTAAATTAGACCTCGGGCTTAAAATCTAGTACAGAGATCTGTGCTATACTTTAATAGTAGAAACATAAAGTTTTAGGAATAAAATCAATGTGTATGAAGTTTCACCGGTCTTCGAACTGTTTAGCGTGAGTTACGGCTTGATTTGTGTTGAAAACGTTAGAAATCTTATTTTGCGGACTTGTTTCTAGAAAGATAACTCAAAAACTTGTGAATTACGGTAAAATGCTGTTACAGTATTATAATCTGTGTTCAATAAGGATTTCATCGATGTATTTACATGCGCTATTGTGATAGTTTTTGACAGAGCTATGAGCTGAAGAATAAAAAATGGCGTGTTTTCCTTTATTGGACCAAAAAAATTTTCCTATATTGGACCGGTGGTCCAATTTAAGAATATGATTTTAAACAAGACTTTTTATTAATCGTAACATAAAATAAGTGACTCGTTTTATTTAATAGTGTAGTTAAAATTATTTTAAGCATACTTTAACACCTATTCAGGATATTAATTTAAACTTTTTTATCAAGCACATTTTTATCAAGCAGAAATGTATGTTTTTTTTCCCTCTTCATCCATTAAGCTGCAGTTTCAGGTTGTTAAACATAGTTATTAACTTAAATAACATTTAATCTGGTTTACCGAGAGAAAAATATGAAATTCTTCGATATTTTGTAAACAATTTATATACTACTAAAATGTTCAATGTAGATGAAGCCGGTCTTTTCACTGTCCAAAAGTCCCAAAATATATTGCTATATAGAGGTTAACATCAGATTGCATCAGTAATGAGTGGTGAACGTGGTAGAAACACACTGGTTATTTGCTGCATGAGTGCAAGCTCCCCATGCTTATTTTCAAAAGATTACGTTCCAGGTATGAACTTATCGTAAAAGCTTCCCTGGTGAGCAATATGTTTGTTCAAAAAAAATGTTGGATCACAAACGATAATTTGCACAATTGATACAACTTTTCATCAAAACTGTTAAGCCAAGCAATGTAAAAAGAATATCCTTCTATAACGGATAGATACAGCACTTACATAAAGAACATTGATGCAATAAACTTTTCTAACGAGAACGATATAATAATGCTTTCTCTTTAAGGACATCATGCACGTAGATGTGGTTTTTATTCAGTCTGTCTTCATATTTTAATCGAGCATGTGATACATGGATGCGAGAACATTTAATGAAATCCATTATATAATATCGCATAAGAGAACTGTTTGGTAACTCTTTTGGGCAAACCGCAATTAAGGCCATGGCAAATGCTCTGAGTTGATTCCAAAGAACAGCAGTTTGGCCTATTAATTGACATGTGTTTAATGACATTGACTTGGCTGCAGCAGAATTAGAGGCAAGTAGTCCAGATAAAACTACTCAAAGTGAACAGGATACATGTTCAGTACACCATGTACAAGAGCTAGCTACGACTTAAATTAGTACAAATTCTGCAGAATCGGCGGATAGTTCTCATCAAAACATGATTACCAACTCTAACTATGATTTTGTAAAGCCGGCTCACATATCACCTTTGTTTAAAAAAATAGAAGGAACAAAAAGGAAGGCTGTATCAGCAATCATTCTAACGCCGTATAAAAGAGGCATAGAGCAGAAAAAGTCACACAAGAAGAAGCAAGAAACTGCACAAAATAATTGTTATTGCAATATTTGTCAAGAGATGAAGTACAAAACATGATTAACTGTATGAAATGCCATCGGCGAGTTTATCAACACTGCCAAAGTGAGGCCGAAGCAAAAGAAATTCTATTGCAAATCCTTGAAAAAAGCTGTATAGTTCAAATATAAATTATTCTACGTTTTCCAGGTACGGTCCAATTTAGGAAGCGCACGGTTCAATTTACGCGCATATATGCCTAAATTGGACTTTTGCAACTTTTTATAAAATAATTTTTTTTTAAATAATTTTCATATTTTTAGAAAATATAAGCTCCTAGGGCGGTTCCTGATTAAATTTAGCTCACGATGCCCTATTTTGCATTTCTGTTTTGCTTCACATTGAGCGACACAGGCCTCCTGTTCTTAGGGGGTCCAATATAGGCGGTCTTCCCCTACTAACAAAATGTAACCCTTTTAAATTTCAGTCGTTCTGCACGTTTGCATATCTTTAATTTGAGTATAACTAGAAATTTTTTTAAAAAATATTGATTCCCTTTACACCAACTGCACTACAAATCCTTCATTATTTAAAAAGAAATGCACTACTAACTTTAAACACGGGTCCCTAGTGCAAGGGAATAGAACCTCAAGAAACTTCAGTAAACTCTAGTGTAACTCTGAAATGTGTACTTACAATTTTCATTGAAAATTTCAGTCAAATAAAGCGTTGAAGTTTTGTTTCCAAGAAATTAACAAAAACTAGTGCATCCAAACTTAAGTATAAATATTTCCTTGCCCCTTGTTTACCATTAGGGTGAAATTGAGGTCAGTTTCGTATTATTCGTTTGCCATTCTTTTAAACCTGCTTTAGCCAGTGATAAGCGTATTCTTTTGTTTTTGTCTCCCAAGGAGTTTTCTTGAAAAATCAAGATGTTACGAAATTGTGTACTTACAAACGTAGTCTGATCCGCTCAAACTGGTGCTGAGTGTATCCCTTGGTAAAATTCCATCCTAAGAGTTGTCTAGACAAAAGCAGTTTATGTTTCGAAACAGTGTACTTAGAAACATACGTGTTTGAAGGAAGTTTTTGATGGATATTATTGTCTGGATTTTATGCATCCCAAAGTGCGGTATAAACTGTTCATAAATTTCTAGAGTTACTTTTGTGTTAAGGGATTGGACATTTGATGTAGAACTGTTACAAATTATCAATGAATATAAATAATTATGTACAGTATACAGAATTTTTGCGCAATACTCATCAATCAAGTCCTCACCAAAGTGTACCGCATGCTACATAGAAGTATCTGAATGTATTTTTAACCTTTTTTTTAATTTTTAAAATACAAAATTATTAATATTTTTATTTAAGTCCATGGTGGAATTTTATCTTTAAGTACTATTTCACCTGAAAGAAATATTCTCTAAAGTTCTGTACTTATGAAAATTTTATAGTATTAAAAATTTCAAGAAACAAATGTAATATATTCCCAAATTTGCTGATAATCAAATAAATGCATTTAATGGACCCTTTATGTGTTGTCCCAATTGTTAGTTTATTAATACGAGTTACAAGAATTACTTTTGCATCTTTTGTTTCTAATCATATATTTCTATAATAGTAAATAATAGGGGTGGTGCGTACCCAGAAATATAAATATAAATTGGGTATATTTATATTTCTGGGTACGCATGTTATACTATAATAATAATTAATTTTTCATTTTAATTCTAAATTATAACAGTGAACAAAGCTTGAATTAATATAAATAACTAAGCAAGTTTCATAGCTAAAGATTTGCGGTGCGACTCGTGTGCAATGTGCAGTGTTTCCAAGTTTTTTTTTTTTTTTTTTTTTTTTTTTAACGTACATTTCTTTCCAGAGATGTGGCACATAGCAAAGAGTCCGATACTTAAATTTTGTTTCAAAAAATAAGTGAAAAAATTGTAAAACAACCCATTAGAGAAAAGTGGATCGGTTTCTTTATGATTTTGTAATTATTTTTGGGGGTACACACCTATGAGATTCCCAAATTGCTACAAATGTTAATGCTCTTGAATTTTTTACCTCTCTAGACCTTCAGGAGAATGTTAATTGGGAACATATACTCTCTTTAACTCTAAATTAGAAAATAGTTACGTATTTGTCGAAAATGGAAAAAAAATGGTTGCGGGAATTCCAAATACTTGGAGAGGGGGGTGATAGATGAAAACGGTAGTCATAATTGGAGTCAGGGGTCTATCCTACGTAAAATCTGCAAGAATGGTATCAGAAGCATTTTGAAGTTTTCCCCCTCCGCTCGGTGTAATAAATCTTTTCAAATTTCGCTCCTCAAATATTAACAGAATTAAAACTTTGCATAATTGCATGAATACAACTGTATATAACTGACAATATCTTTAGTCCTTATGGCCCACAGAAAGAAAGACTTGGGCGCCCAAGAATATTGTGAGACTATGCGTTACATTCCCAAATCATTTCAATATTAAATAAAACTTAAATTTCGATAATAAATTTGTTCTCGAAATCATACATAGCAGAAAAACGAACTTTCAGAATATTGAATTTAAAACATAATTAAAAAATTAATTACTTTTTAGAGACATTTAATCCGCTGAAAATTTACTCAGGTCAATCTTTAAATATATTCGTACGTAATGAATAGTAACCAAAGCTCTTTTATTAGAAGTTAATCTAACTCAGTTTTTAATAAGTTATTTTAAAAGGAATAGAGACGTCTTATTTCGCTCCAAATAGGAAAAAAAATCTTTAATTCAATTTGCAACGAAATTATGCTATAAACTTTCTGCAAGAAATTAAATCTCTTACAGATATTTAAAATCTAAAATTGACGATTGAAGAAGATTGTTATTTACAAGTGCATTCATTTTAAAGAATACTGATTTCTAAACAATTTGTTTTTATGTTCATAGAATATTTTGATATCAAAATACTTTTCTGCTTTCTGTAAATCGGTTTATTTAGCACTGCTTCTGCTGTTGCGGGATAGACAACTTAGTATTTATTTTTATTAAACACTCGTTGTTTCAATATGATACTGGTTTAAAACTCTAAAACTCATCTCTCTTTCCGTGTATACGAGTATGTATGCACGCAGGTACACACACACACAGAGGCATATATATATATATAGCCAGGTAGCACAAATAACCTTTAAACATTTTATAAACGTTTTTAAGCGGTTGTTACAACTTTAATAACCATTTTACAACATTTTTTTTAAATATTTTATATATATATATATATATATATATATATATGAATATATATATATAATATATATATATATATATATATATATATATATATATATATATATATATATATATATATATATATATATATATATATATATATATATATATATATATATATATATATATATATAGCTCTTACAGTGTTGGTTAAATGTTCTTGTATTTGTATATCTTGTATTTCCTTGATGTTTAGTTTCATTTGGGTTGTATTGCTTTTTATATGGTGTTTCCTTGACTTGTATTATATATATATATATATATATATATATATATATATATATATATATATATATATATATATATATATATATATATATATATATATTAAGTATATCATACTTTTGCTTGAATACGTTTGACTTCTAGTAACCTTATGGTTGTCTGTGAGATGTCGGGGGCTAAAATGTTAGGCCTTTCACCTGAAACTGTCTAGAAACATCTCACTTCACTTTTCCCTACCTTAGGGGAGTAGTCCCCTAATGAAGGTCTCAGAGTCTTTTGGGAATTTTCTCTTTACTTCAGTTTTTCAACAAATTTTTCGCAAAGTTTTATACTTCTAATTTAAAAAAAATGTTTGCTACCAGTTTCAATGAGCTGCCACAAGCGCCTTTTAAACTGCGTGGTGATGTTAGTTATTCTTTTTCTATATTAGTCTTCAACTTCTTTGTTTATGTTAATATATATATATATATATATATATATATATATATATATATATATATATATATATATATATATATATATATATATATATATATATATATATATATATATATATATATATATATATATAATAAGAGAGAGACGGACAGAGAGAAGGGGGGTTGAGTTTATTGACGTGCGTGAGATCCTTAGACAAACCCACAAGTTTGCGTCGGGTTTTTGCCAAATTTGGCACGAAGGTCCTTCGATGCTGAAAAATTCATCTAAGGTAGTTTTATTTATGCAAGTTCAGTTTACATTTGCTCTTTGCTGAATTTAGCCTAGAGGTCCTTCAATGTTTAGAAATTCACATAGGGGAAGATGTGCCGGAAAATCCAAAAATCGGAATGTTTACACACACTTAGTAACAAAGACTAAATTTTAAATTTTAAATAGATCCAAGTAGGCTTGAATTTAAACTTTTCGTCTTAAATTTTACTTTTGTTTTTTTCTTTTGTTTCAGTCTGATTGATTTTAGAACATGCGTCACTTGACACAACTTTTTATTTTTCGAATTACACCTTGCTACGCCGGTTTACCTCGACGTGCGCTATACAATGCTACCTGACTCTTTGCTGGATTTAGCCGAGAGGTCCTTCAATGTTTAGAAATTCACATAGGGGAAGATGTGCCGGAAAATCCAAAAAACGGAATGTTTACACACACTTAGTAACAAAGACTAAATTTTAAGTTTTAAATAGATCCAAGTAGGCTTGAATTTAAACTTTTCGTCTTAAATTTTACTTTTGTTTTTTTCTTTTGTTTCAGTCTGATTGATTTTAAAACATGCGTCACTTGACACAACTTTTTATTTTTCGAATTACACCTTGCTACGCCGGTTTACCTCGACGTGCGCTATACACTGCTACCTGACTCTTTGCTGGATTAGAATAATTGAATAAGCTCGTTTGATTAGTTTTAAAACGTTGTAGTGCTAAAAAACCAAAAGCATTTCTTCACTGTAAAAAATGAATGCTGTTTTACAGTATAATATAGTTAATGTTACAGTAATAAACTGTAAAACTGCTAATTTTACAGTACTAAACTGTTAAACTGCTAATTTTACAATACTAAACTTTTAAATTGCTAATTTTATAGTAATGAACTGTAAAATTGCTAGTTTTACAGTTATAAACTAAAATTGCTAATTTTACAATTGTTTACCGTGCATTTTACAGTTTTAAACTTGAATACCGGCTGCTAGTACTATACTGCTGTTTTTGCAGTATAATATTGCTAAATTTTACGGCAATAAATTTTCTAATTTCTAACTTTACATTAATAAACTAAAATTGCTAGTTTTACAGTTCATTACTATGCATTTTACAGTTTTAAATTGGAACCTTGGCTGCCAGTGTTATGCTGTAAAAACACCAGTTCCTTTTTTGCAGTGTTGTAATATTTCAAAAGAGTTAGTTATTTATTTATATGTGTAGTAGATGGCAATATACTGCTAGAACTGATGTTATAAAACAAATTAAGTAAGCTAACACAAAGTGCCAAAACTTTAAAACAAAAACTTAAATATACGTGACCCGTCGTAGGAGGTTGCAACAAAGAAACATAAATTTACGTATAGTGTGGTTCTAATAAGTTGCAAATTGTTAAGGTCATAGCTCAACTTTTTTTTGGGGTTGATAGAAAAGAGTAATATTGGCACTGAGTTTAGTTGGGTTACTTTCGTTATAGTTTTGTAAAAGTATCCCATCTCAAATACAATGATACTTTCTTTTTTCACTGAATTCCCTGAAAAGAAGCAAGAATTGTCGAAGCCATAGCTTAACTTATAAGAAGTACACTATAAAACGTCCTTACAATTCACGTTCTTTTTTTTTTTTACTTTGATGTTTATTTTCACAGTGTCTAGACAAGAGAGAACAACGTGCGGTATGATAAACATGAATGCAAAACATGTTTCAGGTACGCGTTCTTTGACAAGGACTTCTATACGAAAGGCAAAATAGTTTTGTAACGCAAGCAGCAGTCACAATATGGAGAAGATTGTCCCTCGTCGTATTGAAACACGTGTCTGAAATACATCCCACAGCGTTGCGTGCCTTAACGTTATGTTCTCATCACAAATAATAGTTGTTTGAAGTTAAGTAGTTCATTATCTTTTTATAGAGGTCGAATAATTTTTACTTGCTTCCAGTAAAACATAGTTTGATTTAATTTAAATTTTTAACCTCAAAAGTCTATTACTACAAGCGAATTATATTTTGCGAAGAAAAGATATTCCTCTGGTGTTTTTCTTAGAATTGAATAAAAACTAGTTTTTGAAATCGAAGGGACTTAGTTGAAATTGATTAACCGGAGTGTATCACATTTTTCGAGTTATCCGCTGTACAGCTTTTAAAAATTTCAAAACAAAAAAGCAAAACAACTTTTATCTACATTAACTTTATTTCCTTTTATTAAGAGAAATTGATTATTTTCTTTTCGTAGAAAGCAAAAGTATTTCCGACAATATAAAATGAAATATCTTTAAACTTAGTCCAATGTTTTCCTAGTGATACGGCAACTATTTATCTTTTGATGATAGTTTTGTTCAAATTGCTTTCTAAATTTTATTTGCTTATGCTACTATTTGCTTTTTATCTTCCTGATTTTATAGGATTTGCTTGAAAAAGTATTATTATAGCATTCATATCATGGTCTCTAATACAAAAAAGTTTTTCACTATGAAATGTGTTAGTTATATTTATTTAAATAACTTATTTAAAATGTTTATGGCATAAATAAATTACAAATGTCTTCCACCATGCAACTTTAATGCGCTTAGCTTTTTCAACAAATGCTGAAGTATTGATTCTTCATTGAAGAAATAGATTAATAGTAATTTTTTTCTAGTAATTATGTAATTAAAAGTAATATTTCAACTTTACAATATCGCCTAAAATATTTTTTTTTCTCTCAAAACTTTGATTAAGCTATCTGTCAAAACATCTTGAAAACTGATTTAAGTCTTATATTCATTTTTTTTCCTTTTTTACTATAGATAACGTTATTTATGCAACTTTAAGTAGGTAACAAATGCAATTACAGTATTAACATTACAATAAATTCAGTCACTGATTTCACAAAATAAAGTAAAAAAGAAAAGGCGCTACAAATATACACAGAAAGTATTCAAAGTGTTTAATGATGATGCAATAGTTAGTACTTTGAAATACCAAGATGCTCATGAGCTACCAATTTGAGCAACTGAGAAAAGTTATATTGAGTTTTACAGAAAGTAACAACGTTACGAATGCACAAATGAGCAGGGATACTGCAGTATCCCTGCTCATTTGTGCATTCGTAACGTTGTTATTTTCTGCACAGCTTTAGCACAAAGGTATTTGTAAACTTTATATTGAGTTTGTTAGAGAATACAAGCAGCAAGATTATTATTAGTACCGTTAGTGCTTCTTACATACATTCATAATTTACGCAAAAACACCCCAAAAGACTACTAATAATGGCAAATACCTCCTGCAAATAAACTATCACCACTGCTTTTTACTCTACATCACTAGAGGCTCAAGACAGAAATATATGCATTGTTAATATGCACTTGATACAAGTAACACTCTGGATTAATAACAATATTGCTATGCAATACGTATAAACGTTTCGTCATTAGATTGAGAAAATCTTCCAGAAAACTAGGGCTAATAGCATTTTTGAAGGTAATCAGTAAATTGCAACAAAGATATAACTTTTGCACTGTGTCAGCCATATAGATCATGAACGAGGTTTTTACTACAAGAACTTAAACAAGAATAACAAAGAAGTGTGGAAGTACTTACGTCCTTCATGGGAAGGAAACGTCCCCTCATGTGCGATGGTACGATGAAGCAATCTTGCTCGATATCCTCGTGGTACAAAGAAGACCATGATAGGTCCTCTCCGGCATCCTTATCTCTGCAGCTATTAGGAGTTGGTGGCAGAAACCTCCGATCCAGAATTGGTGACGCGGGCTCTGGAGGCCGCAATCGAGGATGTTCCCTCATGGGTTGTATGTAATCGTCATCATCATCAATGCACAGCTCATACCGACTAGAAGTACCACCGTATCTTCTAGTATTTCTTCTTCGGGTCCTTGATTTCGAAGACAAATCAGGAGTTAATAAATAAGGACTATAGCTAAAGTAGTCTTCTGGTAAGTCACTTCCCATTATACTTCCTCTGTGCTCGGCCATCAAGTGTCTGGAGCTTCCCCCTATGGCATCGTCGTCATAGGATGGCACCAGCTCTGGAACGTAGCTGTAGTCTCTGTGTTCGATATCGTACCTGTCGTTCTCTTTGTTCCACGAGCGTGGCCTGTGTGTAGATGGAGAGTGTTGAAGATCACTCTGGTGGATTCCGGATGAACCTCCGGGCATGTTTCTACTACCTTGTTTACGCTGGTTGCGCTCCATGTGGAAGTACAGATGCGTGCTGAGATGTTTTGCAAAAGATGCCATTGCTTCATGACTACGAGACTTTTAAAGAGATCACGAAAATAGCTCTTTTTTCAAATGTGTGAGCTAAGATACTACATTTTAACATATGCTTGAAAAACACCTTCATCTACACATGTCAAGATTAACATAAACTATTATAAAAGGAATCATTTCATTAAAGTAATTGTTAATGATTGTAGAGTACCTCTATGTTTTAACAACATGCTTCTGTGAAAATTGCATCGAAACCGTTTAATACTAAAATTCCAGTTTCTTACGTAAAAAGTGTTTTCATCTTTAAAGTAAAATTTGAATGCAAATAATACGAGTGAATTACATGCACTCTCATTTGTTTAAAACTTAATGCTCGAAATTTTAGTAAATGATATGTGACTTTGCACACAATTGCGCAAAAGCATTATCAAATATGTAAAGTGTTCCCACATATATACTTCAATCTTGTCTTATGTGGTTTTTCTCCAACCTTGTGGAACAATTCCTATTTTATGTATGTTTCAATGATTTGCTAAGAAAAAGCCCAAAGGCAATGTGTCTGCCATGAATTTATTTATTGTGTAAAACTAACCTTTTAATTAGGTAGCGATAGTCTCATGAATGACGATATGAAGATATAGTTAGAAATATATTTCCAGGTCAAATGTGATATGATTTAAGTTCACACATATTTGTTAAACCTTTAGAGCATAATAATAAGAAAGTATCAATGCTATAAGACAGCGGTGTGAAATTTTTTAGTGCAACGGAAGTTTTTAATCACTTCTAAATATCTCATCTTTAGTCCAAAATATGCATTCGTCTCTTTCAATTAATGAATATTTTCTCGACAAACACTTTTCACTTTCATACAATAATTGAAAAGTTTCACCCATATCACTTTTTCATGCTCTACTCACTTCGCTTGGATTGTTTGGAAACTGGCAAACACTCTGTAATAATGCACAAACAAAAATGCTTGCTCCTTAGCAATCAAACATTGGGATCACTAAATACCCCCATTCACAAAAGAAAACGCAAAGATAGGCGAAAGAGTTGGATATATCTGACACACCACAAATCTCGAAATCTAACAGAGCCACCCGGGGAAAAAAAATTCAAAATCCGTTTCTATCCACTCACAGAAACAGCAGAATTCAACTGCCTGCAGCGAATAAAATGTGGGACAAGCATTTGGGAAAACTACAAATCCATGCGTGACCTGGGATCCAGATCTGTAGAGAGAGGAAAGCTCGGAAGCTGCTTCTTCTGTCGAGGACTGACAGAGAATGCCAGTGGCACAGCAACAGGCGACGGACGGCAGCGCCCTCTGCTGGGACAATCGATCGAGGCAGAAGGCTTGACAAGTAATGGTGCTACAGCCACCGACTTCAGTACCATTGAAAAGGGTACAAATTATCGTTTTTGTTTATTATGAGCTTTGCATGATAATTAAGCACTCGAAAACGAACTCCACGTTTTCGATCGCTCTTTTTTTCTTTCCCCCTCGTCACACCATGATTTATTCACTCTCATCGCATGATTGCTCCGAAAGTACTCAGTTTTAAAACTTTGAAATTGAGAAAAAAGCTGTAATGATAATAATATGATGCCGTTCCGTCAAAAATATAGTCGTAGAGTGTCATTTTAATTAAGTAAAAAAAGGGGAATCGGTTCCCAAACGCCAAATATTTGAAGTATTTTTTGCACTGCGCTGCAAAACTGAACTGTTGTTTTTTCAGAATAATACTGGCAGCCAAGATTCCAATTTAAAACTGTAAAATGTACAGTAATAAACTATAAAACTAGCAGTTTTAAAAGTTGGAAAGTGGGAACAAGTCAAGTCTTTTGAGGAAAATGTCAAAAAAGTATGTTTTCATGCCATCACTTTTCCCCACAATGTAGAATAACGTGCAATGAAACTTAGAAATACAGTTTTTTATTCCCGTGGAGTGATGATGTTTGGAAGGATGATGCATCGTAAACAGTGCTAGACATTCCTGGCCCTGAGATGAATCAAGAGGACAATATTGCTTTCTAGAAATGTTTATATACTAATTGTTTCCTCATTAATGAACAAAAGTATCAAACTACTATTCAATAAATCGTGAAATCCAATTTTTTAAACCGTGACTCATTTTACCCCACTAGTGACCCATTTTACCCCACGCTATGGGATAAATAAGTCATTGACAACAAATTTTCAAACTTATTTATCAGTATCAATATTTTGTTTTTCCGAGATATTTCACTTTAAATGTCATGAGGAAGAGTCATTTGCATATCCTGAGCAGTTTATTCACTGGTTGAATCAATATATTTTTTGCTGTCAAAGCCTGATTGTAAAATTGCTCTTTTTTGACCCATTTTACCCCACCTGACCCTATTATGATGTCTCGTTGTTGAATGAATTTTTTTTTTCTCTCGTTTTTGAAAATTCAAAAATAAAAATAAATATTCACATTACTTTCGCAATTATAACTCGTTTTAATTATTACAAAAACTAAATAATATCCATATCATTTTTAGCTGAAACGCAATTATGGCTAAATATGTGTAATCTTCCTAACCTGAAATTTATTACTACCTCTAGCTGAAAAATTTATGATTGTTTCTTGGCACGGAAACATTCGGTATGATAACTGAAGTTGTAAGAATTTTAGCTCATGTAAATTAAAGTGTCTTTATGCCAGCAACTTAGATGCATTGCTAAGTGAAATTACTGCATACAATGAAGGCTAAATAAAGCGAACTCTATATTCAATTACTTGCGCCGCAGATAAATATTTTAATGTGCTGTAACACCTATAGGCTGATGAAAAATAAAATTAAATAAACTGCATAAAAAGCAAGTGAGCTACATAAGGGTCATTGGCCACCATAGCTTGACCTAGCTCATGCCTTTAATAAATATACCTGGAAATTTCGCGTGTATCCTTATCGCGCCTATTTTAATAGGTAGCTGTATATGTTAATGTAAAACGAAGAAAGAACTCCTAAAGTACCGTGTAGTCATCTAAAGTTAAGAAATAATTTTAATGAAAACCATCTAAAATGGACTTTGAACATGACTCAAATTTAGCCTGACACTCAGGTTAATTTTTAACCGACTTCAACGAAGGAGGAGGTTATCAATTCAAAGCGTATGTTTTTTTTTTGTTTGTTTGTTCGCACATAACAGCTGATCTACTGAATCGATTTGGACGATTTTTTTTAAAAAACGTGATAATTGTGCTCAGAAAAAAATTATCATTAAAAAAGTATTGTAGCTGGTAGATCTTTAAATTATAAATTTTTTATTTATAAACAATTTAAAAATCCCCATTTTTGTCCTGTAGCTTCTTAAACTTAATATGAATTATCATCTTGACGAAAATATTGTAGTATGGCAGAATGGAGGAAAAACGCTGCAATGTTTAGAGGAGAAAAAAACATTTATTTGTGCAGGAAATCAAATGTAAAAGAAAACAATTTTCAACTATTAAGCCAAACACAAAAAACACTCCTTTCATTGATTTTGATGAACAGAAGTAAAAAACATTGACGGGTAGCATATTCAACGTTGAAACTACTAACCACGCAGTTCTAATTTCAATATCGTTTCTAATTACAATTTCGTTTACTATGGCTATGCGCGATGGATTTTTTTTTTTTCTGTATTTTAATTTAATTCTAAATATGTTTTGCCGGTTTTTGACAGTTATAGAACGAAATAATAAAGTACGTTTCTGGGAACCAAATGTCCGCAAAATGAACATTTTATTTTCCGTATGGATTGTGTCCATGGATACAAGTAAACAACAACGCGTGGAGCTAGCCAAAAGTTAGCCTCAAAACTAGAAAAAAAACTATACTGGATTTTTTCTTGTCCTTTAACTAAATACTACTAAAGAAACTGTTATAAGTGTTGAGATATTCACCATATATAAGAAATAAAATTCCCAATGAATGATTATATAGTTACCTACAGCGAATGCTGGCTACTGTGGTTCACATTTCGGAACTTCTTCTAATCTTTTCCTCCATAACTTTAATTTTCCTATTTCTAAGCTTTACACGTATGGACTACTCTTAACCAAATATTTCAATAGTTATCGTTTCTTTTTAATCGTATTTGTCTTTTCAATGTTTTTTCTTTCTTTTTTCATTAAGGCCAATGTTACGTCTAGGTTACTTTGGCCCGAGGTGGGTTTTACCTATTTTAAATTGTGGTATAACTACAGCCAAGCACGACTTAGGTTAATCAATTAACCCCTTCCTTATTTTGCCCGTACGCCATGCGGACAATGATTTCTCGTTCGCTTTTCCTGTTTCGCCTGTATTTTGATTTTTTGGGACTCTTATAGTTGGTGATATTTCTCCAGTAAATGATAGTTTGTAGTATATTGCGTTTTTTATTTTGATAGGTATAAAAGCACAGATAAACGTAAAATGAACAAAAAAATGCAAAAAAAAAGTGACATGTTTTGGACCGAGTTCTAGAAAAAATGAAGCTGTTAAAGAGTTAATTTGAAGGAAAAATATGTACTTGACACTGTCGCACACATGTCCAACATAGAACAGTTCTCTTTTATTAGTTTTTGAGATTATTAATAGAATTGTACTTGTAGAATAAAAAGTCCTGTACTGTCTGCAACTTGCAAAACTTTCCGGTACGTTCTAAGCACTCAAGAGTCCCATCTTCTCTCACATCAACATTTGTCTCTAAAGTTCTGTGACTAAACATTTCTACAAGAACAAGTCTCACAAATTGGTCAAGAGGTTTTCTTCTAACAGTTTAGAAAAGTAGATGCAACTGTGTGACTTCGTGACCACTAACAACTTTTAGTTCATCTTCGTCTTTCGTAGTAAAACCCATTGCATTGTTTCAACCATTCCACTGCTAAATTGAGGCTGTGATAAATCACCTTGTCTGTTGATGAGAGCTCCCAGTTTTTTCACCCTTTAGAGTTTCATCTTTAATTTTTCTTCTTCTTTACCTATTCCCAGTTCAAAAATCAGCTGGAACTGTTGAGTTAATCACCATGGAATGGCCCTAGAGTATAAAACTAATTTAATAACCTTGCTAGCCGAATGAAGCACTTTCCCTAGATTTATTTTTAATCGAATATACTAAAAAAATTAAAATAACGTATAGCTAAGCGGAATGGTTCAAAAATACCCTGAATGACTAATCAAAATTTTAAAAAGATAAAATAAAAAATCTTCCTTTATCACGTGGGAGAAGAAATACATGCTCGATGTTTTTTATTGCACTGCCTACAGATTAACCTGTTTATTACCTGATTTTACAGACCTGTTGGTATAAAACGCTCATTCTTTTCTCAACGTTCCACTTGACTAAAATAAAAATACTATTTTAAGATTTTGTATGAATATTTTTGGGAAAGGACGTTTTGATACAGTTAATCCTTGCCTAACTTACACTAAATAGCCAAAACATTTATTTTTTAAATGGAACAGATATTTTTTGCCTATAAAGCACTTCAGTAAATCGACTGATCGAATCCATAACTGAAATCTGTACATTAAACTGATTTTAAAGGCCAGTAGAACATATAGTTTTATTGTCCATTAAGTTTCATCTGAAAATGCTTTCAAGTTCAAAGCTCGATTCCCAGTCTTACAAAAACTATCAGCTCTGGCGAAGCTTGAATAAGAGGGGTCCAAAAGACCAGGAAAAGAAACTTCATAATATCTACTCAAAAGTAGTTTTTCTTATCGATAAATCTTTAGATAAGAATAGTGAAGGAAAAGTGGTGGTTAAACTATGCATTGATGGATTCTTTAGTTAACGTTTACCCTCTTGAAAGTAAATCACCCCCTTAATTGCCTACTGAAAAGGCTTACCTGTCATAAAAGGGCTATGTATAACATTTATTCTATATTATTCACTTATATCTAATATCTTCTTATTCATGTTTCGGTTGGACTTTATACGTCTTGTTGATACAGTCATAGGTTGCTCAGTGGAAAAAAAAAACTATTTTACCAATCTTAATCAACATGTATTTGACTTTGAAACTTTCAGTACCAATATTGTGCAATGATTCAACTGGTGTTTTGGAGATGGGTAACTATTTCTCTGCTATGTAAGGGAGGAAAAATCCAATCTCATATAATAACATCATTAGCAAAAAAATATTATTATTAACTAATATTTTCATTTCCATTAAAATACGCAACCAAATTAAGAGTAAAGCTTTGAAAACACATCCTAATAATTTGTTTATTGCATAAACTAGTCAAGTGCAAGAGTTTTATTTATTTATCAATTTGCTTTTCTTTTTTTTTTTTTTTTTTTTGAAACAGAAAATAAAATGCAGGAAAATAATCCTTTATTTGCAAAGTATCCAAATAAGAACTACTTGAAGAATAAAATCTTAACCCATTAATGCCTGAGATTTTTTTTCCGAAGATATTTTGTATACTGGTTACAAATAGTGTTAAATGGACAGGAAAAATTATTTAAAAAATATCATGTGAAAAATAATTTTTTTATTAAGAAAAGAAAAATCGTTTTAAAAAAGGGACGCTACCCACCAGAGGATGCATACTTGTTTTACTAAATTTTTTTTCTGCCTACGATATAATATCTGAAAAGACATTTTATAAGAAGAAATAAAGCAGCAATTAACATAAACTGCGAAGCTGGAATAATTTTAAAACTAGCTTTTCTTGAATTGAACGATGTAATTCTTGATAAAGATCATAATAAAACGGCTACAGAACACACTTTGCAATGGTTACGTGCTGCAATCTGTTAATTATGAATTGAAACATTACCAAAGTAATAATTTAACACTATTTGGTAGAAATTTTCATTTTTGGAAGATTCAGACACACTTTTTGGACCGTCCCTAAAAAGGGACGCTAGGCATTAATGGGTTAAACACTTTAATAAAATGTAGAATGTTGATAAACGTTTTGTCTTTTTTTTTTCTCAAAACCACACAACTTGTTTCAGAACAACTGATTTCAACTACTGCTTTCAGAAATAAACGGTTCTATTGGTTTCAATTATAATTTTCGAAGAAAAACTTGTAGGATTGAACTTTAAAAAAGTTCAGCGCAGTAAAAAGAAATCATACAAGCAAATAAAGGGCGGGGGGGGGGGAAGCTCACTAAAATTGATCCAACGTTGTTCAAATAAATAAATAAATATTGATCTACATTGTAGAAAGAGGGTGAAATAGTTGCTCTTGAAAACTACTTCAACCGAATAAAACCAAGCTTCCGTGATTCCGCATTTATAAGGAAAGGTCTTTGGTTTGGCATGGAGATAAAAGAATCAGTTATTGGTATTCTGCTTCTCGATAGAAAACATTTCTACCTGTTTTTCTGTGGCTTTAAAACAAAATTATTTTCCGACTAATTTCAAAAAAAAATAACAGCTGCGACTTTGTAAAGGATAAAATTGATAATTAAAAATATTGCTGTTGATTGTATTATGTATAGTGAAATGCGCGTAACAGCACACGACAGTGATTTCATAAAACTTTGCAACTTTGCTTTTTGTCGTATTATTTGTAGTGAATTTGTATTGCTCAATGCCGAAACTTGAACTAAAATTGCAGTTCAAACATTTTTTGTCCTTTCTGTTGTCATTGCCTTGTGCCAACTAGGTTGGCAATAGCGGTACGCTGCTTCCCTTTTGAAACTGTACCGTAATTCGGTGTGAAGTCCAACGTCCGCACTGCCGTACTGAGCGCAAAAGTGGTATCTGCAGTCGATCTCAAACTGAGATATTACTCTTTAAAGTTTTGCGCCACCATGTATTTGATTCAGATGAAACTTTTTCAGAATTTTTTTAAAAATATTTCCCGTTCTCAAATGACCATATAATTTTGTATTTAGGTTAAATACGTCACAAAGAGCCACTTGGTGGTGATTACTCAATTTTGTTAAAAAGGGCAGGTACGACTTTTGTGCTTAGCACGGCAGCGCAGTACACACATGCCATCAGCTGAGCCTGATTACGGCAGGGGCATGCGGGACACAGGCCCCCTCCTCTTAGATTTCAGGGAGCCCAAAATCCCCTTACTTTATCCAATGCCTCCTAAATACTAAATGCCTACTGTATATTTTACTATTAATACTAAGAACCTACTGTGTATGTCCATGTACATTTTTCTCTTAATAATTTGATAGCATTATTATCTTTTTTTTTTACGTTCGATCTTTACACAAACTTTTATTTTATTCTAGTATTGTAAGAATTGTTTTTTTTACTCGTAACACGAAACTGATATGAGAAGGGGGCGCTGAAATAGAAATGTGCCCCATGTCCATTGTCCAATGTCAGAATGATCAGGCTCTGGCTCTGGCCATCAGGACTCGTTTATACACTGTACAAAATGAATGTTGTTTTTACAGTATGATACGGCTAATTTTACAGTAATAAACTGTAAAACTGCTAATATTACAGGAGTAAACTGTAAAATTGCTAGTTTTAGTTTTAAACTGGAACATTTGCTGAAATTATTACACTGTTGTTTTTACAGTATAATACTGCTAATTTAATGGTAATAAACTAAAATAGCAAGTTTTATTGCTTATTGCTGTAAGTTTACAGTTTTAAACTGAAACCTCCGCTTTCAGTATTATACTGTAAAAACAACAACTTATTTTTTGCAATGTAGGGTAGGCAACCATTCCCAGTACAGCAACACATTCACGCAAAGGAAGGACAGAAACATGAGAGGGAAAGTACTCCCGGTGCCCGAGCCGGGATTTGAACCCGGAGCCTCCCCATTCGGCTCAGATGTCTCTGACTACTGGACAAAGTAGCCGGCTGTGTATTTTCTCACAGTGAGATACACATGTCATTACCAAGTCTCTTAGGGGGGGGGCTGGGGGGGTCAATCCCTTCCCCCCCTGGTTTTGAGAAATCAATGTATTTACAAAAAGTGGGCGTGGTTTTCGATGTTTTCCGATGAAATTGCATTGTGTTTGGACCCTTTGCCCCCCCCCCCCGGAAAAACTTGAAATGACGTCCCTGGTCATTACTGAGACCACCTGAGGTAGAAGCTTCGCTTCGAATGCCGGAGGTCGTGGGTTCGATTCCCACCAGATCTCTGGGTGTTACTTTACTGGGTGTTACTCTTTGTACTATAATATTTTTTGTGTTGTCTTATAGGTAAATAAAGAAGTCCAATCTCTCGTATCAGTGGTACCCCATAATTTCATAATGATTATATCAAACCTGTCTATCTCGAATTTCACGTGACAGAAGAAAAATTCGAGATATAAAGGCTGTGATAAAATTTACAAAAATAAGCAATTGGAACAAAGTCAACTACTTAATAGATTGTTTTGCATTGATATTGTTGAATATTTTACTGTACGACAGGTTGTGAGTCCACG
The DNA here is from genome assembly GCA_038373865.1 of Uloborus plumipes. NCBI lineage: Eukaryota > Metazoa > Arthropoda > Arachnida > Araneae > Uloboridae > Uloborus > Uloborus plumipes. The sequence continues at coordinate 33,269 of JAXGGA010008608.1, read as the reverse complement.
TTTTACTAATTGTGATGACTGTATCGATAGCAAGTTAATGCATACCTTCAAGTACGAACGTAGACTTTGAATTGAATGTGCAAAAGATGATTTTTGTCTCCAAGTTATACCATTGATGAAGGTGGCTGGAGATGGCATTCAAAGATGAGAGTAGTCGAAATTCGAGATATAGAGGTTTCCGAGAAAAATCATTCGAGATAAACACGAGAAGAAACATTAAATTTGTGCTGTAAAAGCAGAGAAATTGAAAAATTTGGGCATGCAGAGGTTTTCGAGATAGGCAGGCTCGAGATAAACAGATTCGACTGTATGAATGCGATAGCAACGATAGTGTGCTGATAAAACTTCTAGTTTAAGAAGGGACCAAATGAGTCGTTTAGGATCAAAACCCGTTCTTTCCACTTTCTATGAAAAATAATTTTATTTTAAAAAATATACGTTGAAAAGCTCCTTTACGGGTTTTAAGCCAAAATCCTTTTGATCTAAAGTTCTACCTTTGGAACTATAGATTTTGAGAAATGGATGTAACTGGTTCTAAACGGGGACTCAGATTTGAGCACGTAAAAATAGTGAGGATCGAAAGTCTCCCTCGGTCAAATGTTCAAAGCTCTAGTTCTAAAAGCGCAGTTTGAAATGATTTTTGGCGATAGTAGGAAAGGTTCTGGGGTCTATCTGGAAAAGTTTTGGAGCCAATTTCTTAAAAACGTAACGATTGACCAGAATTGTTGACGTTAGGGAAGGTAATTGTGCTCAGGGACTGTCCCTGATCGATTTTTTGAGTCAATTTTCCTCCTCCTCTCCATGTTTTGAAGCTAAAGTTAATATTCAATGATCTTAGGGAAAAGGGACGTTCTGGGACTTGCAAATTTATCGGAATTGAAGTCTCAAAAGACGTTTTTTAATGATCTTATCAGGAGAGGTTCGAAGGTTTGCCTCTTTAAATTTTACGAAACTGTATTTAAAAAAATGGGTTTTTTTCGTTCTTTGGTGATATTAAAAGCAGGGGGTTCAAAGGTCCCTCTCCAGGAATTTTTCAAAATTGAAGTCCTGAAAACGCGATTGTAGGTTCTATTTGTTAACGTTAAAGGACAGGTAATTTTTTGTAATTGAAGCTCTAAAACGGAGTTTTGAAGCAGCTTCGCCCTGAAAGCAAAGCTGGAGAAACTCGGTAATAATTTCGGCCGATTATTAATTTTAATATTTTTTAAATGCTGTAGATTTCACTATCACTGTTTTTCCCCCTTTCTTTTACAATTCCGATTTTTGAAAGAGTTACTAATTTATTTCTGAGCAAATATTTATTTTTCTCCATTTTCCTAATTTTCCCAAAATAATTTCAAAATGTTATCAAATTTCTTTGGGCTATTTTTCATATTATCCGCTAATAAAATTACATTAACACATAATACAGTTAACACATTGCTAATTATGTCACCTATACATGAAAATTTAGAAAAAAATAGAGGAAAACTGGTAATTTATTAGCGCTTGCAATTTAAATTTATTTTTCAATTATTAGTAACCATTTAATTTAACACTTGTATCCTTTGTGTAAATTAGAGATTATTTAAAAAGTACTATGCTTAGGATAAGAGCATTGACACCCGAAAAATGTTTTCAGCACTGTCGATATGTGTATATTTATTCTAATAATGTGTATATTAATAAAGAAAATTTAGTGTTTAGAAAAATTATATCACTTGCGAGGATTTTCTCGTTTTTTTTTCATTCTCTGAGTTATTTGTTTTATTTTTACTCGCAACACTTTCGTACTAGATATTATACTTATGTTTGCAGAACATAATTTATTCCCAGTTTATAATTTTATTCATCGTAGTTTCATGTTCCAGACATGCTTAACATTATTTTTCCGCTGTTCGTTTGACAAAATTTGGCTGATTATAAATAAAATGATACACTTATGTTAGTGCATTCCAATTTAAAAACTCAGGAATTAAAATATTCCTAACAGTGTCATGGTCTATTAGTTATCGTTTAGTATATTAGTTTATATAGTAGGTTATCTTTTAATATTACATTCAGTTTTAAGCACTGTATGAACGATTTGTTTTGTTTTTACTGTGTACTACATACTACATATATAACATTATTTAGGTAGGGAGGTGTATAACATTATTATAGTAATGATTACAGAAAATTATATTTATTGACTGATAATAAAATTATTCATCATAGTTCGTTCGTGAAGGTATACTTTAAAAATAATATTAAAAAAAATATTTTTTCAGCCGATTAATTAGCAAAATTTAGCCAATTACAGTCACTGAAAAAATAATGACACTCTAATATACATTTAAATTATAGCTAAGAGCATTGAATGTAAAAAATACCTTTAACCTTTTAATTGCCAATGTTCCCAAATGGGAACATCAACTTTAAAAAATCGTTAAAAAAAAGTTTTGCTTCTAAGGATTTAATTTTTTTTTCTATTTACTGTCAAAAGTAGACCTGATTTTTTGAAAAAAAATCTAGTGAGCTACTACAATTATTGTTTTCTACAAAAAATCGCAAAAATGTGCTTTTTTATGGATTTTCACGGAGACAGAAAAAAACAATTCTAAAAAATTTCAAAAAGGCTCAACTTTTTTGGTATTCTAAAGAAACCATAAATAAAGATCCTTTTAATGACCTAACATGACAAATAAAAAATTAAAGCAAAAATGTAGCTCCTATAAGCGATCAAACTTCGTTGTTCCCAATTGGGAACATTGGCAAGTAACGCTATACAAAATGCGGTAATTCACGCCGCTTCCTAAGTTCAGTTATATGATCAGTGAACGCCTTGGAATCGAAAACAACCTCATTTGACGCATTGAAAAAGAAAGTGGGTGGCCTTTCGTCTTTCCACTGCTTCCCTTTTTGCACCCTCCCCCCCTCGTCTCTAGTGTGTTTGGGTGGGAGTGATGTCGAAAAATCGCTTTGCACACGTAGAAATGAAGATGTTTACAGCTTTTCTCTTGCACCCGCTCAGGCTACAACCTGTTAGCAATATATATCCCTTCCTTGTCACTTGAGACCGTCCAGAGATTCGGCCCCCAATCAATGTTTTTACTCTTTTTCTCCCTCCTTGTGGAGGTTTTGCTTTCTGTTTCGCTAGAAGTGATCGCGACAGTGTTGTTAGAAGTCGTGGAAAGAATGGGTTCCAGAGAAAAGTTTTTAACTTTGCAAGAAGCTATTGAATATTTTCAAGCCCTATCAGACTCCGATGAATCAACAGATTCTGTAGTAGACATTTGCCAATTACCACCAGATGAGACCGGGGCAATAACAGATGAAGAAGATGTTAATGACAATGAATTTGATAAGGTTGTTCCTGCTGATGTTTGCGGACAGATAGAAGTATTCACCCACAAATCACAAAACGATGTATCGGATGACGAGACGATTATTGATGCCCCATCTACCTCAGAAGCTTCTCCAAAATCCAAGAGGAAGAGAAAATCATCTAAAAAAGAAATTAACCGGAGCAAAAATGCATCTTTTGATGAAGCTATAGAAACAAAAACCCATAAAAAACTCTGTGAGTCATTTCCAGATATGGCAAATTTATCGCCGGTTGAAATTTTCCGCAAATTTTTACCAATTGAATGCTTGGGTCATTATCGAAAATGACAGAACTATAAGCAATGCATAAAGGAGAACAATTGGACGTTGATGAAAAGGACATATTTGTTTGACAATATTTGTTTACTGTTTTTTTTCTTTTTTTTTTTATAATTTGAAATGTTTAAAGTTTCAAATTGAAATGAATTTGTCAAATATGATCAGTTATATCAAGCATTTTATGCATAAATACAAAAGAACTACAGCGAGCGTAAAGCGCAATCGATTAAAAACCTTAGGAAAAAAACTTAACATAACATGCCAATGTTCCCAAATGGGAACATGCCCAAAATCGTAGATAAAAAATTTTTTTTTTGAAAATTTTTTTTTGCATTGTCTAAAGGGATGCCTAAGATTCCTATTTTTATGCAGCAACTCAAATTTTTATACTTGGAACATAGTGCGGCATTTAAAGGGTTAAGAAACTAAAAATGAAAAATAACACTCTGGCAGATTTAAAAAAAAATTATAGTAGCCCTAATCTTAGTATATATCTTAAAATTTTACAAAAAGTCCGCCATTTTTTTAACGTTTTTTAATTAGTGTTTGAAGTTGCTAAACAGTATCTTATAAGTCCGTCAAAATAAGTGAGAACTGCTTTGTAGCTGATTTTAAAATTGGAGCAAGCTGGGCTAAGTTAAAGTCGATGCATTTTTATGCATTTAGTAAATTATCAACGTAGGAAAAAAAGTGTGAAATACCCATGAGATAATCCGGACCGTGGATAATCTGACCTTGGATAATTGGAAGTTTACTGTACATCAAATAGATGTCTGAATTAATCCAAGTCCGGTTTGATCGTGTCCGGTGTAATGACTATTTACAGCAGGGCCGTATTTAACAGGTGGGTTTTTAGGGTTCAAACCCCCTTCGAAATTTTTCAAAGCTATTACAAAAACGCTTTTCATAGCTTCTCACTGAAAAATTATTATTGCCATTTTAATTTAATTTTTTTGTTAGGGGGACTTTGAAACTGCATATGAAAACGAAACTATCATTATTGAATAATTGTACAAATTAAGTGTTTTTTCTGCAGTATTTATATTTTTATTGTAGCTATTAGGGCATGCTTGGGACAAACTTTGTTGCTAGGTGGCGCAACATGTACAATTGGTATTCTTTACTTCCGTTTATTCGATTAACGTGCTAGAGCTTACGCGATGAGGAAGATATTTTTTTTTACAAAGCTAAATTCATCTTAAAGGAATATCGTTCAGATAAAAATTTTCCTGTTTCAACATTAAAATATTAACTAAAACTTTTAAAAATTAAAACAGCTGTCTAAAACGGTATTTATCGCTTGGAAGTAGTAACAGTATTTTAAATGATGATTAAAGCTAGCAATTAAAAAAAAAGTTTTGAGATTCAATCATTCTGCAGCTGACATAAAATATTCTTACTTTCAAGTTAATTATTTTCTCAAAATAGCGAACAACTATTTAGTAATTTAATTATGATTATTATTTTAATATTTATTTATTTATTGATTTATTTATTTCGAGGTTCAAAATAATACTCCAATATTTTGTACTGAAATGCAATATGTTGCAGTCTATTTTCTTGCTAAATGTACGTTTCTCTAGTTGGTGGTCAAAATGTAACGTGTAATTATGTACAAAAGTTTACCATTCTTTTCTTAAAATAAATGAATAAATAAAACATGCACACAACGAACGGTAGATGCTTTTATTGGTTATTAATTTTTTTTTCATCTGAATTATTACCCTATTTTCCAATGAAATGTCTGAAATTTGATAGTAGAAAATAAATTGATAATAAACTCGTATTTATTATCTTATTTATTAGACTCTGATTTATTTAATATTTTTAGATTTTATTCTTCATAAAAATAAATTATTTAAAGCAGTAGCTAGCTGAAAAGTGGTAGGCAAACCGGGCCAATTTCACCAAAGCATATTTAAATTAAATAATGTTAAAAGCTCACGCATATATTTAAAATAAAAAATATTTAACCAGAATACAAATAAAAGAAACAATTTTTCAACAGTAATTCTATTTCGCTTATCCTCTGGCTAATACGAAAACTAAAATTATGGTATTCAATCATTTATACAAATTAATTAGAGCAATTAGGAAAAATTTTAAACAAGATATTACAAAAAAAATCAAAACTAGTTAAAAATGGATTAATAACGATAGCTAAATATAATAACAATTCAAAAGAATTACAAACATGTACCGTAATTTTTCGCCCTATAAGACGCACTTTTTCCCCCCAAAATCTGGGGGGGGGGGGAGTGCCTGCGTCTTATCCGGCAAATACAAAAGCTCACCATTTTCTACCATTTCATTTTTTTCAATTCTTCAAATTTGTAAGTACCAAACTCTACAGTTAACACATCTTATAAGTGTCGTTAGATAGAAATTTCAAAAGTGCTCCTTCGAATGCACGTATATGAGTAAACTCATTTATCCAGATTTGTTTTTTTCTTCATTGAAAAGATGAGTCATTTTCTTTTTTACATTTTTCATGATTATACCCTATTAACATTTATTGTAACAAAAATAAACAGAATATTGAACATGAAACCAAATTTTATTGTGTTTATAGATTTGACGAGAAATAGGTTTGGTAAAACCCTCCCCCAAACTAAGGTCTGGTTACAGCCCTGATTTACAGTAACTAAAATTCTGGTGACAGTTATTAAGAGGATAATGTAACAAGTGCATTTTATTCCCGTCCTAGAAGAAGACATATTTTCAATGAAATATCCCTGCCAACAGGTTCAATGACCCACAATGGCAAATTGGAAAAACGAGATTTCGGCATTTAAAAACAAAAATTTACATTTTGAAGTTTATGTATAGCTCACCTACTTTTCACCGTCTCTTAGCTCGTACCGGAAATTGAAATTCCACTCCGTATTCAAGCACTTTTTGGTACTCACAGTTGTATGGTACCAATCATTAAAGAGTTCATTTCCTTTTCAGATGCTATAAATAGCTTTCTTCGGACTGATGAAATCTTTCATAAACCCAACTTTATTTTTCTCTTGGTAAATTGATATTATTTCTTTAAGCTAAAGGAGAGGTTATTGATTCCCGGGGCGGAAAAACAGTCCTGATAATGTCATTGAGCTTTAAATTTTTGAAAACTGATTTAGCCCGAAGTTAGAGTTGTCAAGATTAAATGATTCAGAATTGGATTTTCTTTTGATTTTGTTGTTTATCAACAGTTTGAAAAGAAACTCATGGAGTTTTTGATTAAATCCGCATAAAAAGTTTTTTAATATTAAAATTTAATATTTTTTTTTTAATATTAAATTATTTTTTATTTTACGCTTTAAGAAATAATAGTGTCCGATGTCTAGTATTTTGGAATATATATATATATATATATATATATATATATAAATATTATATATATATACTTCAAAAGTAGTTAAAGTTGGAAAAAATTGTTAACTTTCATATTAATAAATATTTAAGAAAAATGTTTGAAAACTTCAACTTTTTTAAACAGAAAAGTTGTTCAAGAACAAAATCCGTTTTACATGACAAAATTGAACCGTAGCAAATGAAACTTACAGTTTCAAGATTATTTCACGGGAAAAACATAATTAATAGTCTAAAACTGTAAAATGTAGGGGCACGTGGGGCAAAATGAAATAGTTAAGATAACTTACCTGTTTCAAAATGAACAAATTGTACATTTGATTTGAAAATTAGTGTTCATAAGGTAGAAATAATGTATTTTATAATACAACTTGCATTGAAATATTATTCTTCATTTTTTAGTAGTTATTTTGCACTTTCAAAAAAACGGCAATATTTCGCCAAAAAAAAAAAAAAACATGGGTCAAAGTAAAAAATATGTTGAAAAGAAATGTAATCTATTTGATGACTAACAGTAGTTTTTATCAAATGAAATGTATAAATAAACGAATAAACCAATTCGTAACGAAAAATGAAAAATAAACAAAAAATACAGAAATAAGTTAATAAATATGAAAGAAAATAAATAAGTGAATGAACTGGAGAATAAATAAGTAAATATGTATGTGAAGGAGTAAGTAAGTGAATTGATAATTAAAAGAATGTAAATGAATTAATAAATGAAGAAATACGTATGTGATAAATTAAATGAATGAATAAGTAAACGAAATGAATTAGTTCCTTTTGCTCCATTCACTTGCCCCGCGTGCACTTGACAAATTGCATTGAACATTTAAAATCAAAACACGCTAAATATGAGCTAAATAAGTACTGCCCATTGGACATGAGTTTTTTTCAATTAATACTTTCAATAATAATTATTAGAATTATATCATTTTATAACAAGAAGAAATATTTTTGAAAAACTACAAGATGTGCATCAATTTTTTTTAAATGGCTTGTATTATTTTTTTCGTTGATCTTTCTTTTTTTTTTCTTTTTTTTTTTTTTTTTTTGACTGGAATCAATAAAATGATTAGGAACTGAGTTAAAACTTTGCTAAACAAATGACGCTACTATCTAAAAATATTTGGCCATTCAACTTTGCCCCACATTTCCCTACATGGGTACGAAGGAGGCCACCAATTAGCAACTAACTCTGCGAAATAATGAAAGTTAGATAATAATGATGTTAGAAAAAGGCTAAAAGAAACTATAATGTACTTTGAATTGAAAATTATTGATTTTTAAAGAAAAAAGTTACGTTCTGCAAGAAACATGCGAAGAACTTAAGCCGTTTATTACGAATTTAGAACTTCGCTCGCTCTAATTGACTACTCTGAAAAATCTTCATATTTTCTAAAGTGGTTCAGTTTTATCAATTTGTCATTAGAAGAGGGGGATTCTTCTGAAAGGGCATTGTTTAAGTGGTGAGTAACATATTTCACATCCACCTCGTTCAAGTGGCGGCGTTCGCGTAACCATTTTATTAGGTTGATCATATATACAATTGTTTCTTTTCCTCCGTTTAATCGGCAAACTTTGGATGATTATGAACAAAATGAAACACTGTTTTCGCATTCCAAAAGTCCCGTAGTTGAATTATTCACAATAGTGCCATGTGAATATCAGCTGTAGGATTATATTTTGATATTTCATTCTGGTTTTACACACTTTTTGAACTATTTGTTTCACTTTTACTCTGTACACTTCCAGATTGCATGTTTTTTTTTTTTTTTTTTTGTCGTGTGCCAGCCAGGCTGGCAATTGGGGTGCGCTGTTTCCCTTTTCCAACTGTACCGTTATTTGGTGTGAAGTCCGACTTCCACAGTATACGCATGCCATAGGGACCCGTTTATAGGGTAGGCAACCTTTCACGCAACAACACATTCATACAAAGAAAGGACAAGGACAGGAGAGCACATCCATGCCCAAGCCGGGACTCGAACCCGGGGCCACACCATCCATGGCAGACTACTCTGACCACTAGACAAGGTGGCCGGCAGATTGCATGTTATAATAATATTTGCAGAAAATTATTTACTGTTAGTAAATAAAAGCATTATAGTTCCTTATTGAAGGTATGCTTTGAAAAATGATTTTTAAGAAAAACAAAATCCGCCGATTATGGTTGATTAATCGGTAGTGCCGATTAATCAGTGCATCATTTTTTTAATTCATCATTTATTTTAATGCATCATTTATTTTATCAATGATCAGTGCTTAATCCATGGTCACATTTTTTTTAACCTCTGAACGTTCATTAGAGTTACTCATCACTTTAAAAGCAATAAATTATTTTGAAATAATTTTCACGTATGCCTCATTGTCACAATTAATTACACAGGTCTGCAAAACAGATACATGGGATGTTTTGACAGATTTTAATGTTTTTCGGTGTGCTGAATCCGAATATGAGCTTCATTTTTTTTTCCTATCACGTACAGATTTTTTGCAATACGTGAGGACTTAATTGTCTAAGCCAAAAAATAAAAGTTACAAATAAAATCATATATTTATTGAAAAAAAAAAGCTTTGCAATTTTTTTTCTCATTACAACACATTTTAAAAAGTGCATCACGTTTACTGTTTACTCCTTTTCTTGGTAAAACCGTTTTTTCTTATCACTGATACTCCTATTGGTGCGCTTTCGCTGGTTGGAACTCGATGTTTCCCGCTTGAGGATCCAACAGTAGTCTGACATCATATTTACTTCCCACTCTCCTTGGTAACGTCTCTCTATGTCTTTCACATCTTGATGAAATCTCTCATCCTGTTCCTCACTAAAGCCACCAAGGTTTTTGGGAAAATAGTCAAGACATGTGAATGTAGAAAATGGATTTTTAAACTCATGTTACAGTGCTGAACTTAGAATGCAGCCAACATCCTCTTAACGATGTTTTTATAGCCAGTCTTTGTTACTTCTCAAAAACTCTTGTACCACATCCTTAAATGAGTTTCAGGCTTCTTTTCCAGTTTCATTCATTGATTGATTCAAAAAACAATGGGTAAGATAAACATTTGTGCATTTCCGGTCCTGTGAATATTCCTCTTTCCATTTAGCTTCAGAAAACTTCGGAAACTTCAAACAAACATCTTTCAAAGTCTCCATCTTTTGAGAAACACTCGATAAATTGTTTCATCAGTCCTAATTTAATGCGAAGATTTGAAAACAGAATTTTCTCACCATCAACCACTATAAAGTCCAACGTGAAAAGCAACGACTATAGCACCTAACACCTTTGACAATTTCTATTTTAAAAAGGGAAATGCACTTGATTAAAAAATGCAGCATGTCAGCATTTATACCTATTCTAAAACTTATTTTATTTCCATGGATCTGATAAGGAAGGAGATTAAATTTAAAAAAAAAAACTTCAATACAAACTAATACTTTTAATAAACGAGTCCAACGAAAAAAGAAATAAATAAATAAAATCTCCCTGCATTCTTTATCTCTCTTACCACTATCACCCTCATTTTAATAAAAATTCTCAATAGTCCAAGAACCCAGTGTAACATAGTATTTGAACCTGATCTCTGTGGGCTAGTGTAGCAGGCCTGCTTTGACTTTTCTCCGTCCAACTCTCACACTCGCTCTCTCCCTTTTTTTTTCAGTGTTTATGACTGTAGGTACTTTTTGAACATTAAAGAAGCAAATAAGAAAAACTATTTAAAAAAGAAAAACATTTTTCCAAATCATAAATTAGTAGAGAATTTATTCAGTTAAATAGAGGTAAAATGGTACATTATCGCACTCAGTACACACGTTTTGCGGAAAAACTGTACGTGATGGACAAAAATGGAGGTCATTTTCGAATTCAGCGCACCGGAAAACATAAAGAACACTCAAAATATCCCATTCAGTATTTTGGTTGCAGACCTGTGTTATAGCTCATATTTTAATGTTTCATTGAATATTTTGCCCCGATGATATTTATAGGCTAGTTTTTAAAGATAGCCTGCTATTTTTAATTTTTTCATTCCTTTAAAATAATTGCATAAAATAAGAGGGAGAATAGCAACAAATAAAAATGTGGTCATGAAGAAGCTTTTCTGTCTTTTTTTTTTTTTACTATTTCAGCTTAATACCAACTTGACAAGGGCCTAGTCTTTCTTTTTTTCGCATTTAACTGTCTAATTTGAAACCATTTTCACAAATAAAATATTGAATTTGTTAACATATTAAGTTGTTTTTTAATGAATTAAATTTTTCGCTGTACAAACACGAAATAACCTTCCATCAGCAAATCAATCGTTTAGATTTCCCTAGTTTTTCAAGCTAAGCTATTTACACTTATGAAAGTAGGTTAAACTAGATTGAAGTTTAATACAAATAAGTTTGATATAAAAATAAAATTAACAGCTAAAAACTAAAATTTTTTTATAACAATCCCTGACATTCTAACAGGACATTGCACTTAAAAATATATTTATGTGAAGAAAAAAAAAGAAGAAGAGAAAAAAGAATCAGATAGAAACTCTCAACCAAATTTTATCATTTTTAGCTAGTCTTCACTCAAACTGTCCTCCCACAATTCTTTATGTTTAAGAACTGAATGAACTAGCAATTTTGAGATTTTTTTTTTGAGATTTTTGTGTTAATAAGAAAAAAAAATGCATTATAATTTTTAAAGTCAGAATGTTTCTCTTTTCTGCTAACACTTGATATAAAAATACTGTCAGTAGTGCAACAAAATCCGTCTAAAGAGTTGTGAAAGGCTTCTGATCCCCGTAACAAAATTAAATCGAAAAAAAAATGCAATCCTGAAACAACTACTTCTTTCAATCAGTACTGCTACATCGTTCCAAAAAATCCCTAACTGTGAGAAGAAGATTAAAAGAGCAAACTAAAAACTTTAAAGCTTATTTATCTCAAAAATTCAGCGCTTAGTCACTTAAAAGTTTCATCCACTAAGTCTTTCAATTACAAAAATAATTTTCGCTCACAGTATGTCAAGGGCTGCAAAATATGTTTTAAAGTTTTTATGAACTGAAAGGAAAAACTGGCATTCCGCATATTTTTTTCATTATAACACATTTAGTTTCAAATTTCAGTCTTATTTCTGCATATCAGTAGTAATTAAACTGTTACCGATACTTTTATGCTTTCTTTGAGAAAATATATTATTTTATAAATTTTTATAGTTGCATCCCTTTCCTTACAGTTTTCCTGCATTGGCATCCGTCTCATGCTTGTTGATTAACGGGTTTGCTGTAGATTCAAAACAAGTGTTTTAAAGATTTTTGAATGTGTTTGACTCTAAGTATGAGCGTGCATACATTTTCAGAACGTGTTCAAAAAATGCATACACTAAATTCTCAATCATTTTAGCTACTTATCTACTCGTTAGCTGACACGCATGACTAAAGTATTGTAAATAATATTTCGTATGTTTTATTACATCCTCCATAAAAACTTTGCCAGTGAACCTCAAATTTTCATCCTTTTACTAATTAATTTCTTATTTCGTTGCGACTGTATGATTTTTCAGCAGAAATGACAAAAAGAATCTGCTTTCTTTTATTTTGGAATGCAGAAAATAATCCACTTCATAAATAATCCATGATTTATGTTTTAAATAAGTAGAAGTCCTTATTTCGAAACAAAAGAAAAATGCAAAGTACGTCATTTGTTAAAATTAAAAATGTCAATAATTAGAAGCATATCCATACTACATAACATTTTAATTAAAAAATTTTGATTTTAATTAGTCTTTCAACTAATGTGAAGAAAAAAACATAAAAAAGAAAAAAAAAGAGGCCTCCACTGTCACGTACTCATTTTCAATAGGTGGATTAAATTCGACACGTTTTAAAATTGTTAATTAAATATGTTGACACTTAATAAATATGTAGTACAGGTTTTCGAAACAATGAGTGTCTTCATTAATTTAAAAAAACATTCATTAAAACAGTCAAAATTAAAAAAGGTCTTCCAGAAGCAAACTTGTAGGAAAGACGATTCCTAAGATTTTTATAAACTTAGCCTTTTAAACGGGAATTCTCCGTCTGCATTAGCATTTCTGCTGTAATTTTAACTGTTGTCATGATATACCTAATAGTGCTTTCCAAATTTGTTACTATTCGGGTTTCTATGAATAGATCTTTATAAAAATTATCTGCGGTTAACCTGAAATGTGACAATTTCAGTGAGCCTAAGTTTGGTCTATTTTTTTTATTATTGATTTATTTATCATCCGCAATGCTTTATAACTGTTTGCTGTTAGTTAACCTATTTATCTTCATTATTATTTCTGTGTTTTTGAATGACAACACTACACCGCAAAAAATATATGTTTTTTTTACAGTGTAATACGCTTGCTCATTTTATAGTAACAAAATGTAAAATTGCTAATTTTACACTAATAAACTAAAATTGATAGTTTTACAGTTTCTTACTGTGCATTTTACAGTTTTAAACTGGAACCATTGCTGCCAGTGTTGTACTTTAAAAACGACAGTTTATTTTTTGCGGTGTAGAAAAAGTACTGTAAAAACGACAGTTTATTTTTTGCAGTGTAGGAAAAGTATTGTAAAAACGACAGTTTATTTTTTGCGGTGTAGAAAAAGTACTGTAAAAACGACAGTTTATTTTTTGCAGTGTAGGAAAAGTACTGTAAAAACGAAATTATTTTTCACGGTGTAGAAAAAGTACTGTAAAAACGACAGTTTATTTTTTGCAGTGTATGAAAAGTACTGTAAAAACGACAGTTTATTTTTTGCGGTGTAGAAAAAGTACTGTAAAAACGACAGTTTATTTTTTGCAGTGTAGGAAAAGTACTGTAAAAACGACAGTTTATTTTTTGCGGTGTAGAAAAAGTACTGTAAAAACGACAGTTTATTTTTTGCGGTGTAGAAAAAGTACTGTAAAAACGACAGTTTATTTTTTGCAGTGTAGGAAAAGTACTGTAAAAACGACAGTTTATTTTTTGCGGTGTAGAAAAAGTACTGTAAAAACGACAGTTTATTTTTTGCAGTGTAGGAAAAGTACTGTAAAACGACAGTTTATTTTTTGCAGTGCAGGAAAAGTACTGTAAAAACGACAGTTTATTTTTTGCGGTGTAGAAAAAGTACTGTAAAAACGACAGTTTATTTTTTGCAGTGTAGGAAAAGTACTGTAAAAACGACAGTTTATTTTTTGCGGTGTAGAAAAAGTACTGTAAAAACGACAGTTTATTTTTTGCGGTGTAGAAAAAGTACTGTAAAAACGACAGTTTATTTTTTGCAGTGTAGGAAAAGTACTGTAAAAACGACAGTTTATTTTTTGCAGTGTAGGAAAAGTACTGTAAAAACGACAGTTTATTTTTTGCGGTGTAGAAAAAGTACTGTAAAAACGACAGTTTATTTTTTGCAGTGTAGGAAAAGTACTGTTAAACGACAGTTTATTTTTTGCAGTGCAGGAAAAGTACTGTAAAAACGACAGTTTATTTTTTGCGGTGTAGAAAAAGTACTGTAAAAACGACAGTTTATTTTTTGCAGTGTAGGAAAAGTACTGTTAAAACGACAGTTTATTTTTTGCGGTGTAGAAAAAGTACTGTAAAAACGACAGTATATTTTTTGCAGTGTAGGAAAAGTACTGTAAAAACGAGTTTATTTTTTGCGGTGTAGAAAAAGTACTGTAAAAACGACAGTTTATTTTTTGCAGTGTAGGAAAAGTACTGTAAAAACGACAGTTTATTTTTTGCAGTGCAGGAAAAGTACTGTAAAAACGACAGTTTATTTTTTTCAGTGTAGGAAAAGTACTGTAAAAACGACAGTTTATTTTTTGCGGTGTAGAAGAAGTACTGTAAAAACGACAGTTTATTTTTTGCAGTGTAGGAAAAGTACTGTAAAACGACAGTTTATTTTTTGCAGTGCAGGAAAAGTACTGTAAAAACGACAGTTTATTTTTTTCAGTGCAGGAAAAGTACTGTAAAAACGACAGTTTATTTTTTGCGGTGTAGAAGAAGTACTGTAAAAACGACAGTTTATTTTTTGCAGTGTAGGAAAAGTACTGTAAAAACGACAGTTTATTTTTTGCAGTGCAGGAAAAGTACTGTAAAAACGACAGTTTATTTTTTTTCAGTGTAGGAAAAGTACTGTAAAAACGACAGTTTATTTTTTGCGGTGTAGAAGAAGTACTGTAAAAACGACAGTTTATTTTTTGCAGTGTAGGAAAAGTACTGTAAAACGACAGTTTATTTTTTGCTGTGCAGGAAAAGTACTGTAAAAACGACAGTTTATTTTTTGCAGTGTAGGAAAAGTACTGTAAAAATGACAGTTTATTTTTTGCAGTGTAGGAAAAGTACTGTAAAAACGACAGTTTGTTTTTTGCAGTGTAGGAAAAGTAGATACAAATTAGAATATTTTCATAAAAGGGGGATGCTGGTTCATCGGAGAATATTATTTTTTAATATGTGTAACTTTAAAATTAAATGTCTTTTTTCATAAAAATTGAAGGAATGGATTTTCATCACAGAAAAAAATTATTTTTATGTTTAAATTCCAATAGAGGAATAGTGGGCATATCATTTAGCCCGTTTATATTTAATCCGTTCAACTTACAACAGCTCAAACTGATCTTACACACTAAAGATCAAAGCAAATTTTAATATTTTAATTCACGATATTTCGGGGGGGGGGGGTTACAATGAGTCATCAGTGATAACCTAGTAAAAAGCAAGTGATAATAACGGATTAAGGTGATTTTCCAAAAACCTGATATTTTCCAATCACAAATTCTTTGTAGAAGTACTTTAAACAATCTTTTTAAAAACTTTGTTAGGAGCTTATCATGGACAAATCGGGAACTCACTTTAATTGTGCTACACCCCTCAAAATGGCTGTCAAGAAATGCTTTGTAACAAAATAATGAAAGTTTTTACCATTTAGATTATATTTTAAACTATTGATTTATTTTTAAATAACTAAAGTTGTTTCACGACAAAGTGAAATTAAATTTGAATTTTCATCTTTGAACTAATTTCAAATTATGAAATTATTTTCATGAATCATAAATTTATGGAAGATTAATAAAATCTTACGTTTAGAAAATTTATTTTATTTCTGTTTTCTCAAAATTTATCACAACAATTGATTTTGTGCTTTTTGTTTCAGTTCAATATGGTTAAGGCTAAAATAAATTTATAAACGTGAGAAGCAAAAATGTATCACAAGTCAAATTTAAAGAGCAGGACTATTACACAATAAGAGTTTTAATTAAAGCATTCCTTTTTTTTAGACAGTCTCTTGAGCTCCACGCTTTTGATTCCGTGATTTTAGTAAAAATTCTTATATTTAATTAAAGCCTTTATTAAGGAATTTTCTTTTCTTGGAGCTATTTAATTGAGCGTTAGGAATTATTACTTGTTCTATTTTCGAAAAAAAAAAACGGAAATTTATTAATAAAACTTGCGGGGCAATAAAAAAAATATACGTATAATTTTCTTCAAAACTACTTTTCCTAAATATATATTTTTATTTTTTGATATTCATACAAATTCCTTATATGAAAAGGGAATAAAACAATATTAAGTATTTTTTCCCCTTGGTTGTCTAAAATTAGAATATTTTCAAATCCTAACAGCCATGCTTGGCTTATCGAATTCATAAAAAGAAAGAAAATAGTCTGTTGGTGAATAATGTCTGAAGTTTATTTCATTTTTTCCTGATTTTTTTAACCTTTTATTCGGTATGGATTCTAATTAAGTATGAAATTTATAATCAACATGAATAAAAAAAATAAACTACGTTTATGAGCTAATATAAAGTAAGTAATATTTTAAAAATATCTATGCATGCAATGTTTAAAATATGTGGATTTCACAATCATATGCTTTAAACACAGTACGTGTATATAAAAAAAAAGTATTTTTGCTGAATCCTTTATGGAGGGGGGGGGGGGTTAATAATAAAATTTCCTTCAGTTTCTTTTTTTCTAAATTTGTTTTACATTTTGAAGATTTTCAGAAACAATATTTATAGGATTTTTTTTTTTTGACTCGGTAACGGACGTATTGTATGAGACGCAAGAAAATGATGTAGGCATTTTTTTTTTTTTTTTTGGAAATATTTTCAGCGTCCTTCCAAGTTTTTGTTCAGAAACAAACAACGACAGAAAGCATTTTCAAATTCTGTATTTGTCATTCCCTTGAAACATCATTAAAAGAAACTTTTGTGTAGAGTTTGCATCATTATTCCAGTGCTCGTCCGTTAGTGAAATTTTATTTTAGAAACATTTTTTATTCTATGGGTTTTTTTTTTCCTTTTAATCTAAATGCATCAGATTTTCTCTTATATCGAACTGAATCTTTATTATTTTTTATTTATAGATCAAACTATTACAGATCTTTGGTATACATTTCTAATCTTTTATCATAGTTACGTCAACTTCAATTTGAACTGTTAAAATATCGTAGTTTCATGAGCGCTTACGCAAAAAAATATTTCATTGACAATAAAATATATAAATGCTTAAAATAAATCTGACTGCGAAATAGTGTAAGAAAAGTACGCCTGCTAGAGCCCATTAGTGCTAGGGAAGAAATGCTGGAAAACATTATGAAATATTGCGATAACTACTTTTTACTGTAATAACCATTAATACTCAAAAACTTATGAAATATTGCGATAACTACTTCTTACTGTAATAACCATTAATACTCAAAAACTTTTCTTTGTTTGAATGAAGATGATTAAACTTCTTTGTGAATAATTCTTCAAAAACTGATAATTTGTTTCTTGAAAATAAGCGTGATTATAAAAATCAGTAATGCTTCATGTTTAACCCCTTCAGACCTGATGTCCGGTATACCGGACATAAGCTTTGAACAGCTGCTTATTATTTAATAATTGATGAAATTACTTGATTTTTTTTTAAAATATAGTTTACACTTGACATTCTGCATATTATCATCTGTGCAAAAATTTCTCGTTTTGGGATTAGCAGCATTCCAAAATGAAGGGCTTGCTGTTAAAAAGAGGTAGCTCCATTTTCAATGCCTTCAAAATGTCTGCATTATAGCTTATAGCAGAAAATCACATTCTAAAAGTTTCTTTAAGTTTTATGAATCCTCTTGTATAACTGTACTGAGAAGTATACAAAAGGATTTTTTTAAATATTAGAACAAAAAATGTGACTTTTATTTTAAGTTCTAACAGACAGACATTTTGAAGACATTGAAAATGGAGCTACCTCCTTTTTGCAGCAAGCTCTTCAAATATGGATTGGAAGATTGGATCTGACTTGTTTTTCCAACGATAGATTCTTGCTGCAAAGGCAAACTTGTTCTGATTTTTAAAAAAATATATAATCTTTTATTTATCATTTCAAATGCTTATATTATGTTTTGTTATTGCTTGGAGAATATTTTACGATCAAGTTTGTGTAACATTTCATAAATTTTTTGATGAAATATTAATTTCAAAATATACGTCTGTAAAATTTTGCTCACGTCATAATTCTTTTAATTTTTTACTTAAAAGCTTGAAACGTTGTTTGTAAGATGCTCTTAGCCATAGTACTTTGTCTACCAAATAAAAACCCTTTTTGTTAACTATTTCATAATTCCGACTGAAAAGGTATTTTATGTCAGAAAATTCAGCTATTTATTCATCTCTTTATTATTATTATTTTATTTTAAATACATGAATTTGTTTCGATATTTTAAAACGTGCTTATTTTCAATGGACTTGTAGTAAAACTCGACTAGAAATATTTCTTCGGCACAGTATACTTCTTGAAAATAAGTGTGCTTTCAAAAATTAGTCAGATTTGCTATTTAAATATATTTATGTGTCTCAGACAGGCCCGTCATTTAGGGGGGGGGGCAGGGGGGTTAATTGCCCCCTCCCTGGTTTTGAGAAATCAATGTATTTAATTGCATGATGAAATTGCATTGTGTTTGGACCCTTTGCCCCCCCCCCCTCCCCCGGAAAAACTTGAAATGGCGGCCCTGATCTCAGAACCAGACTAACACAAGTCAATTTTCGGTACAATTCACGAGAGCACGTAAACGTTTATCTGATGCATACAAAGGCTGGTACTCGTGCTACTTATAACGCTACTAAATAATTGTAAATTGATTTTTTTTTATAAAACAACGTAATCTGCAGTGGATGCGGAATAACATTCGACATATAATGCAGTAATAAGTGAAAATCGCTATTTTCAGACTTATATTAATCTGGTTCTTAGGTAGATTTAGCGTCAACAACAAACTGCGTGATTTATTTATTTATTTATTTTTTACGTACTATTTTTAAAAACACTTGGGAAAAAAATGTAAAACGCTCTTCGCTGCGTATATTTGTAGTGAAATTCTGCTTGTGAAATATTTCTATATGCTTCTCGAAAATAAGCTTGATTTAAAAAGAAAACGTTATGTTTGTTGTTTAAAGATGTTCAAAGTCAACAACAAATTTCTTCATTTATTCATTTCTTAATCTACGAATTTTAAAAATTAATCATTTTAAAAATTACTTTTCAAAAATACTATACAACGTGCTTTATTACAGTGGTTGTAAGTTCGCAGTGAAGTTGTACTTGAAGTATTTATTCAGTAGATTTCCATCATTTTTGTGCCCCCCCCCCTTTTTAGAACAGTTCGTTTTTAAAGCCTTATACAAAAGTTTTAAAGCAAAACAGCTAAAATTTGTTGACTAATTTTATCTTGGACATTATTAATAACTACAAGCTCAGCATTATTTCCCAAAAATATGCCTTAAATATTTTTAACTATGGTATTCTTCACAAAATGACGCGGGCGGCCCACTTACCCCCTAGGAAGGGGTAAGTGCCCCCCCCCCAGTTATTTATATTTAAAGTGAGCACATCCAAAAAGTGGGTTTGCGGGATATACCTGATAAAGTATGTAAAATTTTAGTAGGAAATATTTTTTTGTAAATGTATCCATTAACGAGATATCTACTTATATTCAAATGTGTATGACAGAAAGTTATAAAGCGGAATACAAAACAAATGTGTCTGTGAAATTCATTAAAAGCTGTCAGGCATATTTTTTGCTTTTACATATAAATTACTGTTGAATAAACATAATAGAGTCGATTTAGATCAATTTTGGTAAACAGTAGAAAAAAAATATAGGTTGAAAAAAAAACGGAAACACTTAATAGCAGCGTCTATTTAAAGTTTTCTTGGGGGAGAAACATTATCATTTCATCCTCAGTTATAATTCTAACATCACCTACATCAAGCCAATAAAAAAGTAGCATATCTATTCTTCCTATCAAATTTTGCAGTATTTTTTTCATTTGTTTCATGTTTTAAAGCTAGACCTTCATAATACTTTATGGTTTACTTTGATGCAAGTTTCACAAATACATAGTTACCAGCTTTTGCAACTTTTGTAGCTGAACCATCAATTTCTTCTAGGTCTCCATAATTATCTTTCACTTCATCGTAGAAACCCGCTCCATCAAAACTGCTTTTCATTTTGAAATCATCATTATTACAAGGAGGCCCACTTACAACATAGTGAGGGTAGTCCCCACTCTATTAGGGTAGTCCCCACTTACCCTAATAGAGAAAAATCACGGGGTAAGTGGGACCCCTCCCCTTAAACACTTATTAATAATACTTTGCATAACAATTTTATTGCAATGTGTACTTTAGGTTAAACTGTACAAGAAAAGTTCATGAACATAGAAAAAATAATAAAAACTATTCTTAAAACACTTCTCTGAAAAAATTTGCTTGAACTCGCAAAAAAAAATTTGGGGGGGGGGGGGGGATTTTTTTGACATAAATTATATGATCCAAAAAAAAACTTCCATGAAACCCAAATATATGCAAAAGCAATCACTGTGAGGCAATTTTACATGATCAGAACAAAAAAGTAGAAAAACCATATGCGCATTTCAGTTTTAAGGGGGCTGGCCCACTTACCCCAGTGGCCCACTTACCCGAACCAACCCTATGTAAGTTCTTCATTGAAAATTTTAATGTTATTGTTTTTTTAGATGCTACCTATGTTGTTAAAAAACAGAATATTGTTACTTTTACTATATGCTCAAATAACAGCATTTTTAATGAAGTCGTTTTTAATAATGTCGCGAGACTATAACAAATAGGCTTAGCAGTTGTTATAGCGACCCTCCCCCCCCCCCAAAAAAAAGACAAACTGGTCAAAATATTGGTTAAAGGGCGGTAATTTTGGACAGCAATGTCAAGATCTTAGGAGCAAGGGAAAACTTCTAGGTGCCATACAAATTACTTCTCAGGGTTGATAGGAAAATTCAGTATAATATGGCTTCTACAAAAGCTAGCCGTTAATGTATTTTTTACTCCCCTTAGATTTGCAAGTTTCTATGTATGCATGCATGTGTGTGTGAACTCATTTTTAGTGTTGATTTTTTTAGTTTAATGTGATTGCTTAAAAGTTGAAATTTAATTTCAATTCATTGAGAAGCAAATTAAGAAAAAGAAATCCGTATAAATGCAACGGCGATTAAAAACATATTTCCATTAAAATTTCACTTTAAGCATCTTGCATTTACTACTGGACAAAAGTTAAAGCATGATAACTGGGTCCCTTCCTGACGTCCAAAGAAAGCACATGTGTAGGTGAATCGTCATTAATTTCTCGGAAACTGTCTTCCGCACTGTGACAGGTTATCAAAAGTGACGCGAAAAGTAGGCCAGAAAACGTTTCTTTCTCCTTATATCTTGAGAATGGGAAATATCCAATTACTAAGAGAAAATGAACCAGAATCATCTCTTCTGTAGTTCAGCAATCCTATTTTTCCCTCCTATGAACGGCAGAGGACTTACAATGGAAACTACGCGTGCCCTGCCAAGCAAATGATATTGATCAACGAAGCTACTACAATCCTCAGAGAAAAAAAAAAGAACCATTACCAAAAGAACAAAAGAGATGAAATGATTCTTCCTGTCCCTGGTTTTGATCTCTCTGCTCCGGATACCATTTTTTTTTCTTTATTTTTCACACATCTTTCTTGCATTTTTATGAGCTAAAGCAAATGATCAAAGTATGAAAGAATGGAGAAGAAAAATGCAAAGTTTTCAGTTTTCATTGGATTTCCAGAAAAAGGATTTACAATTTTATCCCATATTTCTTTTCGCGACCTTCAACTTCGCCAAGTTGCGGTAGAATACATTATCAAATGTATTAGCATTGAGAAAAATTTCGTGTATGTAGATGTGTACAGGAAATTGTGGTCGATGCAACTTGCAAAAGTTTTGACACGATACGTTTCTGTATAAGCAAGTTTCTAAGGAAGTATATTACTAATTTGTACCCCTTTTGAAGCTCGACGAAATGAGACATTAGAGCAGCTTAGCCAAATGCAGAAATCAAAAATGTTTCGTAACTTTGCAAATCTATTTGCGCAAAAATTTGGAGACGGCTCATATTTCTTTTATCTTTCATTGAAATTAATCTTCTTAATGCAATGCAATACAGAAATATTTCATGTTAAGTTGCATGTACAGTGAACTCTCACTTATACACCGCCTCATTTATACGCCTTTTTCACTTATACGACGATTTTGAATGATTCCAGCGCATTCTATAGCAAAATAATAATAATATCATTCGTTTATGCATCGCTCTAAAGATAAATATTTCACTTATGCGCCGAATTTTCTATAAAATGTAAAAATATACATATATTTATTTTCTTTAAAATAAGCATTTTTCCTCACTTTCCTCTTTAATCTTTCGCTTTATTGCTCACGGAAGGCATTTTTTTCTGCATGGACTAGAGTTCGGAGAGGGAAAACTACCTATTATAGATCGTTTTAAAAATAACAGTTTGTAATTAGGTATGCTAGAACTTTTGTTTTCTCTTAATAGTCCAGGCTAGAAGGCCATATACCTAAAATTTTTACATATATGACATTTTTTGGCGGTTTCTATATGAATTTGACCTGCTGATTCCGAATCCGTTGAGTGCCAGACGCTAAACCTTGAGCATTTTTTTCAAAATGGCGAAATCCAATATGGATGCTGTAAAAGGTATGAAGCAAATTAATGGAATCGTGTGTGCAATGAAACATTTTATACACTTAAAAATGATTGTACTCTTTAGTCAAAATATAATTCTATTGAAAATTTATATTTATGAAAAGTATACGAATAAAAAAATTATCAAAATGGTAAAATTCAAGATATCAGCCTAAAAAGTTGTAAGGTTTGTTTTCAGGTATTAATCATTTTTTAAACCGTAATTTACATGAAAATAGAATATTTTAACAAAGATAAATGTTTAAAATGATATGCAGGGAGCATGAAGAATGTGATTTAGCCAAAAAATAACACTGTAAAAATATTTAGAAACATTCCAAACTTAAGTTTCGGGATTTTGCCGGTTTAAACCAATTTCTTGCAAGAAACAAGTTTCTTTTGCGAAAAAGTTTCCCATATTGATACAAGTTGCATGAATGCGAACTTCTCACTGGTGTGAAAGATATTTTTAGCTACCAGTTGGAAGGTATATCCAATCTGTTTGTTTAGTGTTTTGCCTTCAGCTCGATAATGGATTGTCCAGATTGACTTCACCCAAGTAAGGGTATGTGCAATCTCTCGATATTGTAGTTTTGGATGAATTGCAAAACAAATAAGTGGTTTAGCTATTTGCTTGCAATTTTTGCCTTAGCACTGGTCATATTTGTTAAACTGCTCCAGGAGCTTTCCTTGTAAGCCAGAAAAGTGCTGAACTGTTACCATCAACCTATCTAAGAATTTTTGGGAAGTTTACAATTTCTTGCCGTAAAGTGACTTACTTTAATTTGGAAGGTTTCGAAATTCTTTTGGAATACTGCTGACTTTAGCTAAATAGTGAGTCATAATCACATCAGCTTCTTAATGAGAAACAAAAGCTTGTTGAATTCCAACACCAATCTAATCGGAAAAGAATCGGTACCAGTAACAATTACACATTGACCTGGGGATTGAACACAGTCGGCTCACAACAAACTTAATTACTTGCGTCATATTTGGTACTATTTTCAGTAAGATATCTCTTTTAGAAAGTGGTGATTTTTCATTAAGTTGAAAAACACAATAGACATTTTTCTCTTGTGTGGCTCGACGTTGTGACGTAGTACTAAATTTATCGTATCTCTTAAACAGATTGTGCACCGCAAGAATGGTTTGTATTTCGTGCTTAATAAGGTTTACTGCACCATCAATACAATTACTCAAGCAGGCAGCTTTGCGAGTATAGGTACTACCCACAATGTTGCACATTCACCAAGAATGATAATTTCTGGACTACTCTTACCGCCTACCCTGAAAACTGCCTTTAGTTTTGACTCTTGTGCAGATTTATTTGGATCTCTCATATTTCACTCATCATCAAATATAGCAGTAGGAAGAGGAGCCAGTTATTGACTAAATAATTTCTGCAAGGAAGCTTTCCCTTGATGACTCCATTAAACCATATACCATTCTTGTGTCTTCGTATGATTTGATCACAGATTTTAGTCTTTGCGGTAAACGTAAGCATTGTTTTAACCTTCTTAATGTTTAGTGGCATCCTTGAGGACACGTTTTGTCACATGCATGCATCTGTGTCTTTCCAATTTTACCCGAGTCTTCTGCATTTTAAGCCCTATCAATACTTTACGTTTAAGTCTATATCACATCAAGAAAGGAAAAAAAACTAAACACATTTTTGTGGAGATGGTAGGTATAGCGGTTTGTACTGTCATTTGAAGTAGTACAATTAAAAAAGGTTTTCTGTTAAAATAAAGCATCAAAATAGAAAACTTTGCAAATTTTTTTAGTTAAGTAGTAACAATTTTTTGTTCTGCTGTCTCACAGGTATTTTTAAAATTACTGCAAAATATTTAATGAATCTTCCAGATAAGTCTCAAGACTTTTTTCTCCCTTTTAGTTTAGTAACAATGTTTTGCTCGGTAGATTCGCAGACGCTTCTATTAAAGTTATCACAAAACATCTATCGAATATATCTCATTAGCCCTAAGAATGTTTTCGCTTTTTCATTAGGAAAAAATAATTTTTTGTAGTGGTGTTTCTCATACGATTCTCTTCTTACCGGTAAATATGTTTTTTATTTGTCTGATATGTTTTAAGTCAATTTCTCTCTTCACAGTTTTACTAAAAACAAATTTAAACACTCCTGGAAAATAATGGGCAGTTATAGGCTTAACTTCTGCCAGTAACATACCTGGAAGAAATCAGGAAAGTTTCCTGCTAAAGTCAAAAACCTAGCTAAAGAGTTTATAACGCTTCCAAACTAAAGTCAGTCACTTTACGGCAATAAATCGGAAACTTGCAAAAAGCTGTGAGATAGGTTGATGGTAGCAGTTTGGCCCCTTTCTGGCTTACTAGGAAAGCTCCTGGAGCAATTTAACAAATATGGCTACAGCTAAGGCAGAATTTTCAAGCAAATAGCTGAGCCGCTTATTTGTTTTGCAATTCATCCAAAACTACACTATCGAGAGATTGCACATACCCTTACTTGGGTGAAGTCAATCTGGACAATCCATTATCGAGCTGAAGGCGAAACACTAAACAAACAGATTGAATATACCCTCCAACTGGTAGCTAAAAATATCTTTCACACCGGTGAGAAGTTCGCATTCATGCAACTTGTATCAATATGGGAAACTTTTTCGCAAAAGAAACTTGTTTCTTGCAAGAAATTGGTTTAAACCGGCAAAATCCCGAAACTTAAGTTTGGAATGTTTCTAAATATTTTTACAGTGTTATTTTTTGGCTAAATCACATTTTTCATGCTCCCTGCATATTATTTTAAACATTTATCTTTGTTAAAACATTCTACTTTCATGTAAATTACGGTTTAAAAAATGATTAATACCTGAAAACAAACCTTACAACTTTTCAGGCTGATATCTTGAATTTTAACATTTTGATAATTTTTTTATTCGTATACTTTTCATAAATATAAATTTTCAATAGGATTATATTTTGACTAAAGAGTACAATCATTTTTAAGTGTATAAAATGTTTCATTGCACGTACGTTTCCATTAATTTGTTCATACCTTTTACAGCAGCCATATTGGATTTCGCCATTTTGACAAAAATGCTCAAGGTTTAGCATCTGGCACTCAACGGATTCGGAATCAGCAGGTCAAATTCATATAGAAACCGCCAAAAAATGTCATATATGTAAAAATTTTAGGTTCAATGACATTTCAATGGACACTAGCCTGGACTATAATCATTGCAGTTACGTTACAGTAATTGTCAAACCGTAGTAATATGTCCCTTGTCTGGTAGAAACATTCTTATTCATTCTCTCGTTAGAACCTATGTTGCGTTTTAGTCCTTTAAATAGGCTTGTTCACTAATACGTCTCTCTCACTTATGCGCCTTTTTCTGTTGATCCCTTGGGCCGGCGCATAAGTGAGAGTTCACTGTATTTTTTTCTTTGTGGAATATAGTCTGAACATGGTATTAGCAAGGATTTCTAAAGTGGACCAAATATTTTCCCCATTATGATTGAAGACATAAAATAAGTTCTGCCTTTGCAGACTGCTTCCTCGTTTGAATTCTTCTTCCGGTTAGAGTCCTGAAGGTGTTCAATTGGATTGAGATTGGGTGACTCATCCGGCCAGTCGGATAATTTAATATTCTTAGCTGTAAACCAAGTCTTTTTATCATTTTGCATGTTCAAAATCCTCATACTGTAGAAAAACCAATCCATATGTCATCTTATTACGTAAATACACCATGCAATATCAAAGTACATCATGTATAGCCCAATCAATAGGTAGAAAAAAATCGGCCTTTTCAAACAAAAAATGATCTAGAAGATTTCTTTTTTTTAAATTTGTACATATTGGTGCCAACGTGAAAAAGCCAAGTTATCCAACACGAAAGACCCCGGGAGAACTTTTGGGGGAAGAAAAATAACAAACATTTATGACTTTTGTGATTTTTAAAAAATATCTCAGAAATGGTAAAAGTTAGCAAAAATTGTGAAATAAAAAAGTTAAGGAAGATTAAATTTCCTACAACTTTCATAATTATAACTTTTTTGTAGCACGCCTCTTAAAGGAGGAAAATCGTCTATTTTCAAAGAGCTATACCGAGCTTATTATTTGTGCTACAAAAAAGTTGTACTGAACAAAGTTGTAGGAAATTTAATATTCTAAAACTTTTGTACTTAACAATTTTTGCTAACTTCTAATATTTCTGCTACACTGCGATGCAAAAGTTTAGACAAAATGCAAATATGTGAATAAAAAGAAAACTATTCAACGAAATGCTTTCAAATTTCTACTGCTGGTACACAATATGGTCCCAAATACGTGTCTGGACTTCTTATAACTATAACTGGAATCAAATTTTGGATATTACAAAAGATATTTTTTTACATTGTTGCAAAAGTTTAGACAATAGTCAGATTTTATGCAAATATTCCTTGAAATGTAATTGGTGGAGGAAATGCGGGACTGTATTATTCATTTATGAAGTGCAGAGATTGATGAATAAATAATCAAAATCTCAAAAGCTCTTTAGTTCTCGTGTAAAGAAGATGAGAAAGTTTGGAAGCCGAAATTTGAAAATGAACCTACTTTATTAATTTTTTTGTCTTTTAAATCGACTCTAGTATGGTTGTACTTTGTGGAGACAGCGTATTCAGACATGCGTATCGATCAAAAAGTCCAAGAAAAATTATATTTCTTAAGGATGAAGGAATTGAAAAAACGGCTCAGGCTGACGATTCGCCCCTTAATCCTACAAAACTTCAACTTGGGTCAAAAACAGCATGTGACAGCATAAGTAGATGAACAACTGAATCGGAATGCATAAAAAAACAAAGAATTGTGCCTGAGCCTTTTCGGACAGAGTGTCCAAAATAAGCCAGATTTTTAATGTGAAAAGCAGCATATGTATCATCGTGACGAAAAAATGAATGGTACTTTCTTTGATAAAAATTATTAAAATTGGGATGGCCTAGATGGACTATAATTCTTTTCGCGGGACTTGAGAAATATCCAATGATCATATGCTGTGCTGCTTTTACCATTAAAATATGGCTTATTTGGGACACTCTGTCTGAAAAGGCTCAAGCAATATTCTTTGTTTTTTTTTATGCATTCCGATTCAGTTGTTCATCTACTTATGCTGCCACGTGCTGTTTTTGACCCGAGTTGAAGTTTTATAAGATTAAGGGGCGAATCGTCAGTCTGAGCCGTTTTTTCAATTCCTTCATCCTTAAGAAATGTTATTTTTCTTGGACTTTTTGATCGATACGCATGTCTGAATTCGCTCTCCACAAAGTAAAAAACAATGTACTACCATACTAGAGCCGATTTAAAAGACAAAAAAATTAATAAAGTAGGTTCATTTTCAAATTTCGGCTTCCAAACTTTCTCATCTTCTTTCCACGAGAACTAAAGAGCTTTTGAGATTTTGATTATTTATTCAGCAATCTCTGCACTTTATAAATGACTAATACAGCACCGCATTTCCTCCACCAATCACATTTTAAAGGATATTTGCATAAAATCTGACTATTGTCTAAACTTTTGCAACAATGTAAAAAAATATCTTTTGTAATATCCAAAATTTGATTCCAATTGTAGTTATAAGAAGTCCAGACACGTATTTGGGACCATATTGTGTACCAGCAGTAGAGATTTGAAAGCATTTCGTTGAATGGTTTTCTTTTTATTCACATATTTGCATTTTGTCTAAACTTTGCATCACAGTGTATATTTTTAAAAAACCACAAAAAGTCATAAATTTTTGTAGTTTTTCGCCCCCCAAAAGTTCTTTCATGGTCTTTCTTTTTGGCACCAATATGTACAAGTTAAAAAAATTAAATCTTCCAGCCCATTTTTTTGCAAGATAAAATGTATCTATTGACTGGACTAGTATGTTATAGTGTTTTACTAAATAGTAAAAACTTAGATTTGTTGATTTCAATGAAACTCCTATGTTCTCAATCTTCACATTAGAGCTCATTGCAAGACATGTCAGTTATCACTAACTGTTTTTTCCGTGAAAGACAGTGCTGATCTCTCTCTACTTATAGGAATTTTCAGTAGACAAAAAATTAACGTATTTGCCGTGTGGCGGCAATCTTTTCTGGTCAGTATTCTTGAAATTCTCAAAGGATGCACCTACCCCGTTGACGCACTTACCAGAACTCACCCTATAGGAAATTATAAGGAAAATGTAATCCAAGTTGCCCCATACGTAGCCACCACATCACTCTACGATGTTAATCACTCACTAATAGTGTTCCCACTCTACGGTGTACTTCATACAAATAGTGTGTTATCATCTAACCTTTTAAATAAGTTAATTTCTGATTAGCATTTATGAAATTGGATTACGATAGAAATTGAAGGTAGAGCCGGGGGGGTGAAAACAGTTAATAAATGAAAAAAGGAGTTACTGGTCTAAAATGTTTGGAAACCATAGTGCTAGGTATCTTGAGTAGAGTGTGTAATTAAGTTGCTAATACATTAGAGATGCTACAATATTCTTATACTCTTTAAACCAGAAAAATAAAGAAATAGCAATAAGTTGTCTCGAAAACAAAAATAAACATTAAAGTTAGCTGATTTTTAAATTGTCCTAGGTTTTCTTTTAAAAAATAGTTTTAAACAGTCATTGAGTGTGTGTGTGCGTGAAAATTCAATTCAAAAAACTAAATGTATTATTAAGCTATTACTGAAATTGAATGCACACACTGTATGCGTTAATAGTCATACTAAGATCAATCAGATGATTTCCATTAGTTACATTATATAACAAAGCTTGGAATGTTTAACATGTGTTATTTAACACAAAATGATGGAGTTGAGGCGTAACCTCTTCCTTCAAAGTATTTCAAAGAATTTCTCAAACGATGAGAGTCTGTTATTGGTTAAATTTCGAATGCTGCAAGGATATTCACTTTATGTTCGAAACCGAACAAGGAATGTGAAATTTCGTTTGAAGTAATTACAGACTACAATTCATGTTGGATTGGAAGCTTTTGTGTGATTAACTATACACGCGCGGCCGCATTTCTGAAAAGGAAATAGTTCTTGAGTCTATGCTTTGAATAATAATTTGATGTCATAGCCACCTTTGTTGTGTAATTTTCTAAATATTTCTTTGTCATAATGTTGCATAAGGAGTTTGTGTTTATAATAAAATGCATTTAATATGGGTGAGATAAAATTTTCACTGTTAATATCATTCAACGAGTGTTTCATTTTAAAGATAGGATACTGGGTTAAATTAAAGCATGGGCATTTAAGTCATGCACATTTTTAATTTTAGGGCCCAGGGCCCCAAAATTTTGAAGACACTAAATACGTAGCTAAAGTTTTTTTTAAAAAAATGCAAACAATGTCATATTACATAAAAGAAGATGTGAACAATTAAATCTATTTTTAAAAAATCCCCTACTTATTAATATTTTTTGCAAATCCTGAAGCCACTCCAGGCTAAATACTATATCTCCATTAGTATTGCATTTAAAATTTATACAATAGGTACTTTTGATGTATACGTCTTATTACAAATTAGGCGAAATTTAACAACTTATACTATAAAGTATATTTATAACATACTGTCGTCCCCTCTTAATTGGGTAACAGATAAACGAATACCCCGTTTATTCAAATAAAACATCCCGGAACCCATGCCATAAACGTAATGTTAAAGATCCCCGCTTAATCGAATAATATTTCTTGGAACCGACAGTATTCGTTTAAGCGGGGCCGACAGTATATCACTACTACTTATACGTATTATTGCAGCGTATCACTTTATATGATATAACATACTGTAATATAAAACATCATCAAATTTGACCTGGTCACGGCTGTACGAGCAATTCCATTTTGAAATAAGGCGAAAGACATAAAAATGAAAGTCGTATGCATTAAAAACTATGCTACTTTTCTAGAGTCTTGGAGTGTATAGCATACTATAAAGTAAAAAAATGTGCTTGATGTTCACATTTTGTGAAGAAATTTGTTTGGTATGTGAACGGTGTAAAAAAATATATAAACGGAGTAATTTGACCTTATTTTAATCTCTGATAGATAAAAAGCTAATGAGGTAAGATGAATTCTTGATTGGTTGTACATTAAACCAATGTTTGAACTAAATTAAAAAGTATACTAAAATAGAATCACGCATTATTAATTGATTAAATGCATTACTTGAACATTCCATTAAATTTTGATACGTCCGTTACACAAATTCGTCATTTTTTTACTTTCTGAAAAATTTTCTTTTTGGATTTAGTTCTTCTACTCAATTTTCTAACTTCTTAGACATCCGATTGATATATTAGTAACCTATCAGAAAAAAAATATACATTAAAGGGCTTTTTATCCCGCAACAGACGTAGCATTTTTCCATCCGTAACGGACTTCTCACATTCAGTAACAGACGTATCTTATTTAATGAGATCCTTTATCCGTCAAAGTCCTGTTACTAGACTGTGTGTCAGATACATGAAATTGTAGACCTTGTTTCAAAAGGTTTACAATCTGTTAAAATTACATTCCCCAAGAAACCACGAGATGTTGTAGAGATGAATGTATGAATAACAATTGCTCCAAATGTACACATTGTCTAACTTTTGAGCGTGAGTTTTATGAATCTGCTATGAATGAAGAATGAATGAATGTGTTCCATAAAGATTGCATGAAGGAAATATCTATGAGCAAACAAAATAGTATCAGTGGGAGAAAACTAGAGAAAACGTTCGCTTTAGAAAAATAGTTCTTAAAGGCACGTAGTGTTAGATGGCAGTAATGTACTAAAAAAGTTATTTCCCAAATTCTTGTCCCACTCTTACACTAAACGTAACTAATGTGAGTACTTAGAGAAGTTAAAAGATTAAGTTAAGAAGTATTCCACGAGATCGACAAGAGCTTTGGTTCAAACCCATTGGACAAATGTTCAGGTTCCAAATTGTACCGTCTCTATCTTGCATCAAAATATAATGAAATCATATGCGATATGTTCACACTACATGCAGCATGATAAATGCATAATACACATTTTTCTACAAAAGGTCTTTAAAATAGTTGAGCCTTTGCGTCCAACGTTTCTTTCTACTTCTATCGGCAAAGGACCGCTGAACGGAATTGGTGGTTAGCTGAAACACGTTAATTTTGTTCAAACCAAAGCACGTAGTCGTATCATAAATAACGTCAAAAATTGTGTCAAATGTGCAAACACTGCAGTCAGGAAGATAGCAGTCATCTTTATTCCAAAATGTAAGCTCTCGCAACAGTGGATAAACTTGAATGAATATAGATTGGAATCCGTGCAATACCTCTAACTCATTTAGTACATTAAATAAGACTGAAGGCAAGTATTGCATAACATATTCTGTTATGCTGAACAGCCAACAAATGAAAAAATTCAACTTTATAGCTAGAAAATCAGAAATTGTATAAACTGAATTAAAACCCATGCGGAGCCTTCAATATTTGATAAGCAATCCAAAAAATTTTAGTATATGAATGAGCTTTTAACTATCAGTAAAAACGAAATAGTAGTATTATGCTTCCAAAACCTTCATTAGCCAGAAAGGGATTACAGTCATTTGAATATATGGCCTAACCCAGCATAACTTGCAACGAGCTGTAAGTAATTCATACTACTAAATATATGTATTTATTCAAGTTCCACTCTTAATATTTGCTTAAAACAAGCTGTAATAATTAGCTGAAGGCTTTAGGACGAAATATAAGTTACTTAAATTCCAATAATTCAGAACTAAACTGATACGTCCGTTTTTTTTTTTTTTTTTTGTGATACATCTGTTACGACATATGCTCACATAAATGGGCAATTTACCCCACTTTTTTTTTCAATTCATTAAAATCTTGTAAAGTTATATGTTTTTGTTATACTCTGATTGATTAAAATAAATTGCTAGTTAATATCTTTCTGAGGTGTTTCTGAAGGCCAAAAAACTTCTCTCATTTGTGAGATACGTCTGTTACGGAATTAAAGAATTATAAAAAATATGCTTTTGAAAAATTGCAAAATTTAATTGCATAATATAGAAGTAGAGCCCATGTTATTCAGGAACTGCATGCAATATGAACCAATAATTTGGAGTGTTTGGGGTTAAAGCTTCAAATGATACGTCTGTTACGGTGGAATTGCTCATACGTAATTGAAGGGCTCGGGCGTAAATAATGGTAACTAGAATTTTTAAAATCAAAGGTATGGCTTGTGAAAATGTCGGAAAATTACTGCAGGAAGTATTCTAATTTTAAAAATAAAGTGTGTGTCTAGATACATTATTAATTGA
>JAXGGA010008607.1:0-55898 GCA_038373865.1 Uloborus plumipes | reverse complement strand
GAAACGATTGTCACTTAAGAGTTTTTACGCCTCTGAGGCTGAGAGGTGGAAAGCGCTTGGTGGGATAGCTTCTGGACTGCAGTGAAAGAGGTTGTTCTTCTTACTGCTATTATATATACAAAAGTTTGTTTGGATGGATTTATGGATGTAGCAGTCAGTTGATAAGCAGTCCGAAAAAAATATTTTTTTAACTAAGCCTTTTTTGAGCCTCTGTCACCGAGCGACATAAAGCACATGTTCTGACAGCTTCTGAAGCACAGTAAAATAGGTTGTGAGTTACCGGTGTATTAAGTGTTATTTGACTTTTTTTGTGATGCCTGGATTACCACCGCACAATTTGCGCCTAAAGGTTGGCTCCATAGTAATCATGCTTCGAAACATAAACCAACCAAAACTGGGCAACGGTACGCGTTTGGTGGTTAGAAAATTGATGAACAATGCAATTTACGCGACGATACTAAAAGGAAAATTCAAAGGTGAGGAAGTTCTCATTCAGAGGATCCCGATGATCCCAACCGATATGTCGTTTGAATTTAAAAGACTTCAATTTCCGATCCATCTTTCATTTGTCATGACCATCAATAAATCACAAGGCCAATCCTTAAAAGTTTGTGGTTTGAATCTAGAACATCACTGTTTTTCCCATGGTTAATTATGTGTGGCATGTTCACGGGTCGGAAGATCATCTGCGTTGTTTGTTTTTGCGCCTGATAATAAAACAAAAAAATGTTGTGTATCACAAGGTTGAAGTATATTATGTTGGCCTTTTAACGAAAATAACATTTAATTCATGATTTTAGGGCAGCAGTATTTCGAAGTTCAATTTTGTGATGCTATATGGATTATTAATTCATTGATGTACTCAAAGACGAAGTTGATTATTTTTGGTTTATATTTGACGAATTTTCACTGGTCACTCTGCAATTCAATATTCATACAGTAACAAAATCATACACCACCAATTCAAACTTTTAAACTCAATCTAACAAATAAAAAAAGGTCGGATTTACCGTTGGTAAAATTGTGCATTGTTTTAGGATTAATTAAAAGTAATTTAATTCCGACGATAAAATAATAGTGATTATGTCTTTAATATATCTACGTCTCCAGTACTTACAGTTGCATGGTAGGAAATAATAGTTGGTTAGATCGTTACATATGTGCATAACCCAACGTTTCAGGAAAAATAAAAACTCGCAGCTTAGATTTGTTTCCACTTTAAGCGTTAATTTTTCCAAAAGAAAGCGAGCTGCATCAACTGTCTTTCCTTTTCATTGTGTTTAATTTGCTAATGGTATAATTGATGGTAGGAAAGAAACAATTCTATGTATTAAAACAAATGAAAAAAGAAACTATGAAAGAATGGAGTAATTCAAGCGAAATGTTCGGGTTTACTCCAATCAAAGTATTAAGAAGCTTAATATAAAAAAAATGGACGCTTAGCACTAAAGGAATGGAATCGTTCTTTTTCGTAAAGGTTTATGTTCTGTCTTCAAAGACTGTTTTGAAATGTTAGAAGGATTATTGCAATATCTTCATCGTCTTATTTTCGACAAAAAAATGGTTCGAAGTTTCTAGGCTCTAGTGCATCTATCATGTATTAATACGACCCTTTTCGAACAAGTGATAAAAGAGGACTAAGATTTAGGAAATAAAAGGTGAGTTCTTCAAGCAGCAAGCGGGCTAAATTGATATTTTAGACACTTTATTTTTTGCTAAAAACTATTTCTTATATTTTGGGAAGGCTTAAAATAAAAAAGATACTTTTGTATTATTTGTATTTTGATTGCGCTAAAAATGGTGTGCAACTGTAAATGTATATCAATGGCTTAAGCATATTGATGAATTACTGAATCGAATAGTAGATTTCACGTTTCATAACGGAAGATGACCATTTTATCTTAACTAACTATTTGAAGCTAATAAATTTACAAAGTTAGATTACTTTTCAATTTTATTTTGATTATATGGATCAAAATTTTGGGGAAAACACGACGTCTAGTTAAATATACAACACTGTTACTTTACAAAAAAATATTTATGGTGTCCTGCACGCATTTAAGCATACCGTACTCTATTTTGGACATGGGAAAAGATGCGCGCTATCATTGGTCGAATTGCTGTCAATCAATCGCCTATCGCCACCCATAGGTTCGGAAAGTACGGGAAGTGAAAGAAAAATGTCAAAACAGAGTGTAAACGTCGTGCTAGGAGGGGGGGGGCATTTATTAGATGCCTTATCGTAAAATAAATAAATATTTAACATTGTCAGAATCAAGATAAAAAGTGTTTTATTTCCAAAATAGAAATGGAAATAACTTCTATGCAAATTCATCCCAAAACACGTTGTAGTGCCCTCTATATGTACACACGGAAAGCAATTTATGGAAATGCAATTTTCTTTTAAAACCACTGCTCCAAATGTAATGGATTACTGTTCTTGATTGATAGGAAAAATGAATGTTCACGCCCTTCTAAACAGTTCCGAGAGTACTACAAAAATACTATATTTTATATTTTTACATACTTTTGATTTTTGATCTTTTTTTTTTTGCGAACAAGATAGTATCTTACAATTTTATTTTTAAGTAAAAGGGGAAAATATTAAATTTTTACTAAAGTGTTTGTGGTTTAAGGTATAGATATTCTTTTATAATTACTCTGAATGCGATATGTGTACATATAGTACCATCTGTTTTATCAGTTCAAGAATTATTAATCATTAGACAGTTAAAAATGTTCATATGAGCCAATATTTAGAAAAGTGCCAATTTGAAGTTGGAGTTTTCTGAAAAAAAATTTTTTTTGCAGAAAAAAACTAATATTGGATTTTAAGTCTAAATTGGGTCTAAATGCAAGAAAAGAAAAGGGGGGAGGTCAAGGAAGTTATTTACCCCCTCCTTAGATTACTCACTTTTAAGCCGTTACAGATCTGATGAATGTTACAGATCTGATGTTAATATGAGTTACATATTTGAGTTTATACTTTCAGTCTTCGTTAACATCTCTAAATATGATATCATTTCCTTGCATTTTTAACATAGAATTAAGATAATTATATTAAAATATATATATTAGGCTAAGAAATCAAATTTCATTATGAAAAAGCATTTCTTGGAAATAAAAATGAGCGATAAAGTTTTTAGATAAAAAAAATTATGAGATTACCAAATCCAAGCTAATAAAATATTTGTTTTGTTTTAAAACAACACACAACTTCAACTTTTTCAACACACAACTCTGCTGCTTGCTTTTCTTTAATTAGTTGCAGGAAATTTAATTTCTTGATCAGAAATTCAAATTTAGCATGCTAGTTATTATCTAGTTATTAAGCGAAGTTATGAGAAATTGAAGCACAAAAAAAAAAAAAAAAATAAATAAAATAAAATAAATAAATAAATAAATAAATAAATAAATAATTAACTTAATTTCTGCAGTGTCAATTTTTCTTATTTTACTAACTTCTATTGTTAGGTCATACAAACCACAAATGAAGCAATTGTACTAAAACTCATTGCTTTTCATCTTTTAAGAACAAAAATATTCAATATATATGGCTAAAGTATGATTTTTGCTTTTTATAATTCTGAAACGTGTGAGTTAGTTCTGTAACATATTTGCTGTTTTTCAATGTTACCGCTCTGACTGTTACCGATCTGACAAACTGATAAAGTTTTTTTTTTATTTCCGAGTCGATCGCACTAAACCAAAATCAAACACGTGGTTTTTTCACTTGTAACAAAGGACTATACTTATATATAAAATAATTTTTAAAACAATAAAAACTGCGCATTTTAGAGCGTGTTACCGATCTGATGACTCAAATGACACACATTTTATAAAATCACTTTAAAAAATCTTACATACAATTTTAGATGCAGAAATGCAAATTTTTAATTACGATTCGATAAAACATCCCACCAGGTACTCAGTATCACCTGGTATAGGTGCAGGAAATGATTTTGGGAGCCTAAACATAGATCAGAAGTTATTGTTACCACTCTGACGGCGGAACTTGGGACACGCTTATTTCCTATCAGCTAGAAAATCAGAAATCGATTAAAACAAAAATGAAGTAATATATTAACAAAGGGGTAAAAATAGAATCGTTTTTTGTGCAAGTGCGTTTTTTTGGGAAGTTAGAAAGTGCGCATGACCTGTTTGCATGCTAAGCTTTGCTACTTGGGACACGTTACCGATCTGATTTTTGATGTATAAACACAATATTTTCTGATGAAAAAAAAAAAAAAATTCTGATGTTATTAGATGAAATGAAAGAAAAACTTATCTTCTTTCTGGGGAAAATTATTTTTTTAACTAGATTTTGAAATACTGGTGAAAATTCACTTGGGACTCAAATTGGCACTTTTCTAAATATTAGCTCATATACATTTTCTCTAAATAGGAATTTCTATAAAACGTGTTCAGTGATTATCCGACTAATTATTAATGAAGAAAATTTCCGGATTACTTGCCCCAATGAAGTATCTCGTGCGGACAAGGTACATAAATTTTAAATGAAGAAATTAAATGATTTAGTCCCCTTAAAAACCATATTTATTGGCTTTTGTCGGATGTCTGTGCATCCATATGCTCAAAATTTTTTGCATTGAAAAAGGCGTTCCTTGTAACGCCGAAACACGTGTCTGCAGTATCCCTGCTAATTTGTGCCTCCTTAACGTTGTATTTTTCTCTACGTATTTATTGGGTTTCGTTCAACATCTCGTCTAATTAAAAAAAAAAGTCTAGTGTCGAGTACTTAGTGCTACGTTAAAATATGAATTTTTTTTCCAACTCTTAATTTTCAGTTACATCAAACATTAATGAAGTAAAAAGAATTCAAGACAAGCAGAAGAACAAATTATGTATTTATATACCCCTAAGTTATTCACAGATACCACTAACGATTACCAGAATAGGAAACGAAATGCAATATTTATATCTATTAAATTCACACGCTTGAAGGTAACATTAAATTCAGCAGACTTACACAAATCGACAGCTATAATTTCCAAATTTTAATAACCTTGTTAAAAGCCTTACTGATGGATAACAGCCCCTCCCTTTGCAACATATTTTACAAATGATTCAATTATAGTTTCCAATATTTTAGCGCTAATAGCAAAAAAGTATAACGTTTACATAAAAAGATTTAATGCACATTAAAGTAGACTATAAATTCAAGTTTTAATAACCTGAAAAAGTTCACTTTGAAATACAAAAAAAAAAAACTTATATTATCCTTATAAATAATTAATTGTTAATCATTTTTAGAAACCACATTTCTACAAAAAATATAACAGCCGCACAATTTAATTTATAAGCTAATAAATAGAGCGTTGAAAAATATTTACAAAAATTAAAATAAGCAATAAAAAAAAAAAAAAAATACCAGAAAACGATTTTTTGATATGATGTGCACGAATTTTTCATGCACTATTTCTATTTGTTTTCTTATCAAATTCTAGCAAAGAAGTTTGTCAGTCATGAACTTAATGTTGCTTGTAATAAAAATGCTCTTATTATTTTCTACCACGAAATTATGAATTTTTTAAGTAAATATTCGTCTTTTTTTAATGGAGAACTGGGCGAATTCATATAGGCTGTATCTCAGAATAGCATTGCCTTTGTTTTGGTGGTAAACGGAGATCCATCAACAATGATAGCGCGAATCTTTTCGCATGTCCAAAATCGAGTACGGTATTCTTAAATGCGTCCTGCACAGACGCAGGGTGGAGCGAAAAAAATGAATTTTTGATTTTCGTAAACGGGTACCTTTCATGAATGATTCTAAGAAACAATTCTGTAAAATATGTGACGTCATCTTTAGTCTGCGCATTTGGCCTAAAGTTTTGAAAGTTTTGATTTTTTTTAGATTTTTCACAATTTTTTTTTAAATATTGCAAATGATAAAACTAGTAACGGGTGGTTATTAAATGGAAGAAAAAGGTTTGAAATATACGAGGAATTTTTTAAAACCATTTTAAATTATGGTTTTAGTTTGTGAAGTACGCTCAAAGTTCATCGAATTTCCCAAAATTTCTGATATTTTCAACTTCTTTTAACTCGGTATTTCCTCTTAGTATTCACTTGAAGTGTTTTCAAATCTATTTTTATTCATTTTGTTATCACTTTAAACCTTGCAATTCTTCGCTAGCTCATGTGGAACTACCCAGGACTTACCATGAGGAGGTGACCTCACTTCGAGTCCTACACGTGAACTCTTCCTTCCAACCAATGCGAGCACGTATTTACATTTCTTATATACATCTGTAACAGTTAAATTGTTCCTTTGTGTCGTAAATTGATCAAATATTTCTGTCAGATATCCTTTTTTTTACTAACCTTTTTCTTTTCCTGTGATAACATACCAATTTTGAAGAGCTTGTGACCTATTTGACAGCTCTTTTAACTGATTGAGTCTTGAATCGAACTTTAAAAAGAACGCAATCAGAAATCATATTTAAATTCTTATTTTCCAGTAATCTTTGTAAATATTGTGTTGTTAAATTAAGGGTAAAAGGTGGCTTTGTAATTTCCACATCATGAGAAGAAATCATATGGATGTATTCTAAATTTTTAATTTATGTATGTAAAGTATGAAACTATATTTTTATCAATTTTTGGGATCTGAAGCGTTCTCACTTGTTTGCTTGTTTGTTTTCTAGATTGAGTGTTAATAATACGATTTAAAACAAATTTCTTTATATGCTTTCTCTTATGACCTAACTAGATTATTACCCGGCGTTGACCGTGCTCTTATTAATACAACATATCTCTAAAAAATATTCGAATGAATTCTATCTACATGGGAGTATAAAAACTTTTTTCATGCTAAAATGAAATAGATGAGCCTTAAATTGATAATTCACTGTTAATCGATCTTTGTTGGAAAATACTATTTAAATGTGTTAAAATTTATCAATTTGTATGCTTAAAGGCTAATCTCTATTACTTTATCTATTCAAAATTGAAAGAAAATGGCCATTTTGAGACAACAAATTTGAATTTTGAGCTTTTTGGATTTTTTTTTAAATTTAAAACTCCACCTATGTGAATTCTAGTGCACCAAGGTACCTCTGTGCCAAGTTTGATGAACATTCGACGAAAACTGTAGATTTGTATAAGGAACAAACATACATACATGCATTTATATATATATTGCTTTCGATAACAGCATATTTCTAGGGTGCAAAGTATACATTGTTTTGAATGGATGTGAATACAATTTTCTGCTTTTTCCCGGAGAGCTAAGTGTAACTCTATAATCTTACACAGATTCATAGCTATTGTAGTACTTTTTTTTATTGGCAAAAAGACCGATATACATTAATGTCCAACGCAAATTATTTTACGAACAAACAGTTTCTTCGTTAAGCTTAGGCATTCTTCAAACCAGAGAGAAGCAATTCAAAACCAAACTGCAGCCAGCATTATTGCTTTATACTAAAGCTTCAAGCAAAAAGGTATAGGGCGGAGGAGAAAAGCAATATTATCGTTGCAGAAATAGCAGGACAGCATATTGAGCTGATATTCATTTAAAGTTTTGTCGGTATTGAGCGTGAATAAAATGAATAGCTGTACAAATGAGCGGTCCTACTGCTAGGCATGATTCTACGAAGAAATTGACATGAAATACATTCACTCGTGCGATACACTAACGATTAATGGAGTTTTCAGAGTGCTGGGGAATAGGAGCAAAAAAATGATTTTGATATGGTTCGCGTACAAGTAAGAACGACTTGTAAAAAGATTTAAGCAATCGTAGTGAAGTAATCATGAATTAAAAATGGAGGAGTTGTACGTAAAAATCTTTACTATTAATAATATAAAGCTGTAGAGTTTGTTTGTTTGTTTTCCATTTATCCAGGAAGTCTTTAGGCTATAGGAGTTATTGTTATAACTAAAAATAATAATGTTATATATAGATAAAGAGAGAGGGTAAATTTTGTAGGTATGTATTGAACCGATTTGAAAAATTCTTTGCTGAATATGAAAGGTACATTCTCAGATTGAAACACGGGCTTATGTTTGAAAAGATTCGATAAGCGATTTTCTTTTATTCGAATTCAAGGCAATTTTCACATAAATCGCCAAATACTGGGGTTAAAAATTACTTGCACATATTAATGTTACATATCGTTGAAAGCAGAACTCCGTTCTATGCAGTTTATTTCGATTTTCTAACTTAAACACAGCACGAGTTATTCAATTTTTAAACTTGCCTTTTGCAAGACTTCGCCCGATTTCTTGCAATACTTGGTTCATTAAAACCATCAATAAAAAAAAAGCTAGTTATTTCACAGTTTTGATTTTGACGCCATTGGATAGAGCAATATTTTTAACCTCAGAATTGTTTCGACTTACAGTCGAAGAACAAAGCTTTTATCTCCACTAGAAAAAGTTACAAGCGTTTGAACTTTGACTTTGAAAACCTCTTTTCTGATCAAATTATTAACGTTTTATTGCGTTGCTATGGCGACATCATTTAAATTCATTGTTGGTTCCCTTTTCTTCATTTCGTTTCTTAAAAGCATTTTATTTTACGGCGTTTCTAGGCCCTCCTATGATGATTACAACAAGGCAAATAATGCCTTTTAGATCAGAACAATTGCAAAGCTTTTGGCCTTTAATATTTAATCTACATGTATAAAAATGGAATAAGGGGCAGATTCGGCTGAAATTTTCACCGTTTGTTCCTTTTGGTACTGGGAAGCTTTAGAGACCAGTTTCAAAAAAATCCGATGGGTAGTTATTTTTTTATTTCAATTTAAGACCTGATTTTGTCTTTTTAATTTTAATTGAAAACTCCATTTTCCAAGGCTTTCATCAATTCAATCGTGTATTAAGTGTATCAACCTGGCAGACATTTGGAATTGCTAATATCATTTCCCCGTTTCGTATTAAACGTTCAAGGCTCAAGTCAATTCAAAAAGTTAGGTTTTTTCAGCTTTCCTGCGTGTGGGCGAAGTTTAAGTATAGAAAGCAATCGGGACTTTTTAAGACACGTGTCACTTGACGTAATTTTTATTAGTTAGGCCGTGCAAAGCCGGGTCACGCAGCTAGTTTATATATATCAAAAGATTATTTAGAAATCAAGAACGTAATCCAAAGCATATGTAGTATTTAAGCCCATAAATAAGTATTACATCCTGACTCAAAGGAATAACTGGGTTGATCATAGTCAATAGAAACATAGGAATGATTAAAAAAAAGAAGCAATTTGTTCCTTTAAGATTGTAAATAAGATTAAAAATATTGAACCACGATTCTTTTATGTGCTATTTCTCGCTTAATCCAGATGAGTTTATCAATGAAGAAAATGCAGCTTACATTCAAAGTTGCATGGTCAAACGTTTGATAGAAAAATATTTTTGTGGTTTGGTGTCGATAAAATATAAATTTCTGGGTTTATTCTCACAAATACGTTTTCCGGCTAGAAAATAAAACAATTAACCTTGTCAATAGACATTATTTTCTTTCTTTATAAATTAAGTCAATTTATTGATATTTTCTATACACATGTCAATTTTTTCTTCTTGTGTTTTGGATTGATAAAGGAAAACCTATTTTGTGCAAGATTTAAGTTTAGATGTAGTTCAGAGTTATTTAAGTTTTTTAAACGAATGCTTTCTATTTTGTTCAGTAATTTAATATAATGTGTGGTCTTCTTGCATTGAAATTCACAGCAGTTTATTATTCATTTAAGCCATATTAAAATACCTCATATCATGATTCCTACTATAATCCATTATTGAAAACATTTCTCCTAGCTTTAACTAAATCTTTGGGAAACCTGCAGAATTTTTTGTTTCTACACGTTTCTTTATTTGTTATTAACAAATACACAACACAAATAAAGTCATATTTTTTTCGTAGTTAAAAGAAAACATCGCATATTTCGGATATTAAGTATTGATGTTTGCCTAGTTGAGACTTCATTTTCAAACATCTTTAAATGAGTTTGAGCTAACTTTTTTAGATCAGTTGTTAACCATCAGTTTTAGTTAATAATTCTTAATACTATATTATACGCACTTAAACGAGTGAGCAGATTAAAATAGTTGTGCAGCAACCTTTGCTTTATGTTTCCTTAATGCAAAATATTCGTTAATTTTGCATTATGTAGAGACTTCATGTATGTTTTTTTTCAGTTGCTATTATT
Organism: Uloborus plumipes; assembly: GCA_038373865.1. NCBI lineage: Eukaryota > Metazoa > Arthropoda > Arachnida > Araneae > Uloboridae > Uloborus > Uloborus plumipes. The sequence continues at coordinate 45,733 of JAXGGA010008607.1, read as the reverse complement.
AGTGTTAGTAAAAATTTATTCTTACAAAATTACGCAGAAAAGACCTGTTATCATTTCCTGGACGAACTTTCAAACTTAGACAGTTCCTTATATATAATGAATATCAGTAAACCTCTAAAAATATTTCTTTAAAAATGCAAGCATTAAAATGTATCTATCTATGTCTACTAGTTTGTAACATCAATGCTGTAAATACATTTATTCGGTTAATCAAATCATTAGTATAGAGAAAAACAATTTCATTTACGGCTGAACTACAAACTTTTTTTTTATCAAGGGAATTTAAATCAACAAAGTTTTCAAATTCAGAAACTTATTTTAAAACTTTATCCAGGGAATATTTTTATCGAGGGAATTTAAATCAACAAAGTTTTCAATTTCAGAAAATTATTTAAAAACTTTATCTATCCAGTAAACTATTTTTTTCATTTCTCTAACTGATAAACAACAAAATTTCCGTCATGACCTCAGGGTGCAAAACGCTTGATCTTTTCCTTTTTTAATGTTGATTTCTAATATAACACACTCAACAATGCAAGCAGACTATTTACATATGCAGCGCAGGAAAACTTGAAAAACCACCTAAAAACTAGGAATTTAAAGAACACAAAATTTTGTAGCTACGTTGTTCCGGCGTTAATAATGCGTCAGCTGGGCGGCGGAAGTAATTAATGAAGTTTCCATTCGACAGCGCTTGAATGAGAAGAAACAATTAAAATTTTACGGAGATACTGCGATGAGAGATAAAAAAAACATCGGATGTACGAAAGAAATGTTCCAGCAATTGTTTGCTTATTGGACTGGAAAATAAAACTTTTTTCACATCGCGAGAGGGAATAAAAGAGATTTTTACTAGCGTACACCAGTTCACACGAAAAAGAAATCAAATTGAGCTCACCGCTGCAAATCGTGTAATGCTTCAGTATTTTTGGAAAATTAATCTAGAGGTCAAAAGTGCTTTTTTTAAATGATATAGATCAAAAGTTTTCAGTGGTGGATGAATGTGAGGAATATGAAAGGATTTACTGAGAACTGTTAAAACGGATAATAATATTTCTGACCAGAAAATGGAGAAAGACAGTTACCCAACATATTTTGGATAATATTAAAAATATTTTAAAATTATTTATTTCAGCCTTTTCTTTTTGCCTTCATGTATCTTCTTCAGCTCTTGTTAGTTTAATGAACATTTAGAAACTTAAAATTTAAACAAAAACTTTGTTAGAACAATAGGTCAATCATGAAATTAGATGATTAAACTAATTTTGAATTATTACGTGCAGTAAATACTCAGTTACATTTTAGAGATATTTTATTACTTAGTTCATTACAAGTTCATTCTGTTTTGTTTTTAGTCCTTACCAAGAAAGCATACAGTGATCTTCACTTATATGAAGCACGTGTATTTCAATAAAGCGCGTAATTCAAAAAAGCTGGATTTTGTCCTGTTTTAGAGAATTTGATTAATTAAACCGGTTGTTTTAATCAACCCTTTATTCAATTAACCGGCGTCCACTGCAGTTGTTGCTAAAACTACAAGGTACCTAAAAATGATTTCCACTGAGTCCGGTAAGAATTGAAGTTAATAGTAAGGAAAAATATATTAAAATGTCCACGTATTCAAAAGAGAAATTTGCAAACAAAAGTTCACTTTCATATAAATGATTGAAAAACGTGAGTTCTAATAACACTTAAGTACCGTAAAATGGGGTTAATCGGAACACTTTTCAGCTTTGATTGTAAAAAAAGCAGTTAAAAGATTTTTTTTTAATTTGATTTTTTGGGTAAAAACTTCGGTCTTGCTTTACTTTTGATATTCCAAGCAAAGACAAAAGATTTTGAACAATTATTATTAAAATATATAGCAAATTATGGGTGTTCCGAATCACCCCGCTGATAGGGGTCAATCGGAACACTTGTTAAAATTTTTATTTTTTTCAATTTAATCTGTAATAGGTCTCACAAACATGAGTAATATTGATGGGGGAGAATAAGAACAGATAATTACTGTCAAATAAATGTATAATTTCAGTACCAGTAAACGTTTATAATTTGTGAAAATTCAAAATAATTTTGAACTTATGAAAAATGAAAAGTAATTTTAAGAAAAGCTTTTGAATTGAAATGCAAAGATTTAACATGAATGGAAGTCACTCATGTCGTCCACAAATATGTACTTGTCCTTAAAACTAGCAATTGTGACTTGGCTTAAGTTTTTTCATAACATCTCCTGGGATGAACTCTGCCTTTTCTTTAGTTTTTTGAAATTTCTGGGTTTCGGGGATTGTCCTGAAAGATTTTTTCGCTTATTCATCACTGTCTGTGTGCTGGACGTTTACTACATAAAGTCTATGTGACTTTCTCCCTTTTATTTTAAGTAAAAAAAAGTCTCCTGGAGAAAAAATCTTTTGAAATCTGTAACTTTTGTCATTCTAAGATCTAGTTGCTCACGAGAAGGGATAAACAGTAATAAATCCTTGTCCCTGTCTTGATTAGAAGAATTGGGGTTAGAATCTTGATTTTTCAAACAATTTCCTTCAAATAAGTTTGAATTGGAACAACAGAATAAGTGTTCCGATTCACCCCGAAAATTTTTCTCCCATGGCATTTTTCAGAATTCTTCACTTTTATGACACAATTTATAAAAAATGTAAATTCTAATGTGGTATTCTGTTGTTCAGATACATATATAATTGAAACATACCACTCATAGTTTTTAAATATAAGAAGGTTTGTTCTTGCATATGAAGTTTTGCAGTCTATGAAAATGTGATGTTTTCTAGCATTCAACGTGCAGCCCTCTTTAGAAGCCAGTAGCGTTGCCAGATTGACAAAAGTATTTTTTTCCTACTTCCTATGATCTTACCTTTCTAAAAAAAAAATTCATGGCGAAAAATACCCAATAGTATATTTATGAAGAATTTCTGTGTACGGTTGGGAAGTTTTGTTCCGATTGACCCCGCTGTTCCTATACACCCCATTTTACGGTACCATATTTGTTAGAGATAAAGCTTTTTCTTTCTGGATATTACATGAATAAACTCAAAATATAGAGTTCAAACTTCCAAATTGTACAGTGTGAATCATTACACTTCTAAAATGTAAAATAAAGTCAAAAATAGTCTTCCATGCATCAATATATTTTTTTGAATTATTATGGAACCACATGAAACATATTTTCGCAGTATCAGTCTTTTTGGAAAGCTTGTTTGCCCTAAAATTTGGGCTTTACTTTAATTAAAAATATTCTGTAAGCTTGCGAACTAGTTTCCTTATTTCGTCACAGCAGAACACTTAATGTAATAAATTTAGCATAATTTTACATAACAGCTCAAATGCACCGTCGCTGACATTTTAAATCTGTAGTTACGAAAATTTAATATCAGTTACATTTCCTTCTAGTGCCTATTTCCAAAGAACCTTCATTTTAGAGAAGCAATTGAATACATCTTTTAAAAATCTGCAGTTTTGTTTTTCCTCTTCCTGTTGTGTCTAAAACTATTTTAAAATTATCCGCAGTATTTGAGGTCTCCTATTTTTAAAGTAAAATATAAATATAAAATTATCAGTTTTCAAAAAGAAATTTCTCTCATCATAAAACTTAACATCATTGTAAAAAAAAAGTTTAAAAAGAAAAAAAAAACAGATTTACTTGTGCACGGATTTAAAAATATTCTACAAAATCCTCTCTACCTTTTTTTATCAACCTGAAATATTTAACATTCAGAGTGTACAGAAAAATAACTTTATTCATGCATAACAAGAAAAATTTCGGAAAAAAATAACGATTTTTTTCCTTCAAGAAAAATTCGGTTTATCTTTAAACCTTTTGTAAGTTTTTTTTAAAGGAAATATGCTTTAAGAATGATGCATTTCAACCGGTATTATTCATGTTGAAGTTATTCCCTGCTGTGAGTCGTAAGATAAACACTTTTCCAACAATGATTAAAACGAAGGTGACAACTCAAACACAAAAAAAGTATTTTATTTTCATTGGGTAAATAGATACTTTGCAAAAGAAAGAGAAATAACTTTCTGTATTTCGGCTGAATTTCTCCTTAAACATTTTTATCATGCTCTGAAATATTTGACTTTGGAATGTATTTTCATTTTAATTTGGGAAATCAGATTTATGTAAATGTTTTACTAGTAGTGATTTTGAAAGCTTTTATTGTTTTTCGTAGTTTATACTGAATGAAGTGTAAGAAATATATGCATTTAGATATTTTTTTGTTAAAAAAATCCATATAACAATATAAAAACAGAAATTGAAAATTAGTATTTAAAAGTGTATAAAAAGTGTTTTACCAAGAACAATGGGCTTTGATGACGATATACGAATAAAAACTGTCTCACCTTCTTCGTTTAGGCTTGGTTAGACTAACTTTACAAAAATAATCGATCTGAAATTAACATTTAATTCAGGGATTGATTAAAGTTGGCACCATTCGCTTGAAAATCCTATTAAGGTAACCTTTTTTAAAAAAAAAATATATATATTTAACTATAAATTTAGTGCAAAACGGAATCTTGTTAGCTTTGTCTAGCAATTAAGGATGTTTCTTCCGTAGAAAATTTTATTTGTACCATAGTAAAATGAAGGTTTGCTGAAAGTGTTTCCAATTGTTTGAAATTTTGCCGTAGCTTTAGCCATATTAACTTTAGGAGCAGTCCTGGTAGATCAAGTGGGGGCAAAGCTATTATCATTAAAGTATTTTAGTTTTCTTAGAAGGTTCCTGCTGTATTCCGGAAACATAGTATTAATTTAATTTCAGGAAGGTAACGGACTTTTAGTGGAAACTTTGTTTTCTTCCAGATGTAACTGGACGAAATTAAGCACACTAGCTGCCAATAATCTTCCAGAAAAAATCTTCAAATGTTATTTTAGTCTATTTCCATAGAATTTCAGAAAGAGGCGACAAAGAAATTTTGCATTTGGTCATTGGTTAGGCTCAATCATTGACTGAGATGCTGCGCCACTTTTCATGTAAACCCTAATAAAAAAAAGCAAGAATATACACGTGTCCCCGAGTAAAAGAAAATATATACATATTTTTAAATATCATATACAAAACTCTTCAGTTTTCAATGGTGTCATGCTTTTTTGAAAATAAGGTTGTTTTTATATGTTCATTATTTGGTCAGGCTGAATTAAATGAGGGGCTGTCCATAAATGTTAAACATTTTTTTTAATAAATATTTATGTTTTATGTTAAGTTTTATGATAATTATTGAAATTGTATGAAGTGAATCGTATGTAGAGAAGCAATTCTCATAGTGACGTGGATAACCTTTTGAAGTATTCATAGGATTTTATCATGATCAGCCGAAAACGATTAATGAGAAAAATTTTAAAACACATTTTTCTTGAAATGCAAAAACTCTCTTTTCGTTAGAATTGTACTAATGTGATGATCCTCAGTTAAAATGTTCTTTCATCGCATCATTATCCAAATTTATAATGTTTCTTAAAGTTTAAATATTTTGGAAAAACAATACAGCCTGCATTGCACAATTTGTTGAATTTTTTCTAAAATATATATATATTTCGTTTCCATAAATGATACTACCGATTGATTTTCATACATTTTTTTTCAAAGCGATGAAATATATAATAATTAGTTTTTTTCATTTTAAAAACTTGAGCCACACTTTCTTTAACATACACTGTTATGTCTATCTTTGGGATCATTATTTATGTCCAGGTTATTTTACTATGATTTTTAAGAAAAATAAAACGCTATCTAAGCTCAACTGCCTTTGTTTTGCTTTGTTTAAGATAGTCATTATTTATTGAAAATGTTTTAAGAGCAAATACAGTTTTAATTGACTTTTAATTATTTATCACGAATAATACACAGAGTATTATTCAAGACAATAGCTCTAGACTATCAAACTAAATATTTTCATGAAATAATTTACTTGAGTGTTAGAAATTATATGCGTCATGAATATGACCTAACTTTCAAACTCACATTGCCACGCTTGCATTAGCTCGAAAATCACTAATGGAAAACTGTTCTCACTGCAGTCGCATCTCATACATATTAAATTGTTTCCCATCAGTTTCCGTATGCAGATCGCGATATATGCTATCATCGTGTCACGTTTATGATATATCGGGGTATACTTACTCTTGTCGAAGCTATGCTAAAAATATTATAACTTCAATTTTTTATGCATTTCAAACACTGCATTCTGTAAGCTTTATGAATCAGAAAGTATTGACGTGCTTAGCTTTGAATGCTACTTTTGTTCCTGATTTTAATGAAAGAATATTTGATGTGTCTTTGCTGAAATGCATTTTTGTTGCTCTTTATAGCGCTGAAACGCTGTTAGTTTTATCACAATAAAACTAACGTAATATATAGAAGAGAGCATAGAGAAACGAGAATAAATATAGCTCGTTTGTAACTCTAAAAATCAATGAGAATATTAACTACGAAATCGACAAGTAGTTCTTTAGTTAAAATATGTATCGCACAGTCATCAATACATCTAAAAACAAGTATTTACACTCTTTTTTTAAATGTCTTTTGGTTGGTAAAATTGCCAAGTAAATGATATATACAGGGTGTCCACTCCAATCGTGGACCAATAGCTAATTTCTAAACCGTTAGAGATAAGTATATAGTTTATTTAGGAAGAAATCTCAAAATTATGAAGGGAATTTTGGGTCGATTCAATGTTTTTCAAAAAATCAAATTTTGAAAGAGTTACGAAATTTAAATTTTTATATAGCCCCCCAGTCCTATCAATCATATTTAGTGAAACAATCTTGACACTGTAACATTTAAAACTAAAAAAAAATCACTCTTCTACGACAAAAATTGACCGAGTTATGACGTTTTGAAAAATCAAGATTTTACATTGTTTTATGACGTCATCGAGAGATTGCTTAAGGGACCGGATGCGAAATCCTTCAAAATCTTGATTTTTCAAAACGTCATAACTCGGTCAATTTTTGTGGTAGAAGAGTGATTTTTTTTTTTTAGTTTTAAACGTTACAGTGTCAAGAATGTTTTACTAAATATGATTGATAGGACTGGGGGGCTGTATAAAAATTTAAATTTCGTAACTCTTTCAAAATTTGATTTTTTGAAAAACATTGAATAGACCCGAAATTCCTTTCATAATTTTGAGATTTTTTCCTAAATAAACTATATGCTTATCTCTAACGGTTTAGAAATTAGCTATTGGTCCACGATTGGAGTGGACACCCTGTATATAGCCAGAGTTTTATATCCTAAAACAGTTACAGATGCCCTTTAAGTTTTTACAAATATGTCCTTATTTAAAACTACAATTGTATCAAGCTAGAGTTAAAGACAATTTTGCAACACGCTAGCATTGAAGTTTAGAACATACGTTAAATACAATGCTAAAAAGTACCCAAAAAACTGAAGAAATAAGGAAAATGCTCTTATCAGACACGTCAATACAATTTTCAGAAATCTGAAGACATTATCGAACTTCTATTTCATGAAAATAAAAGATCAGAATTGCATTAAATTACTAAATCATTTTTCATAATTTCATTTTTAACCATCTTTTGAATGGATGAACACTGTTGATAGGATTAGAGTACATTTTATGTAAACTTACTCACCGACAATCTTCTTTAGTTTCAAAAGTTCGAACTTCACACGCTAAAGTGAAACCTTTTCTTTACCTTGGGAAGCCATAGCTTTTCTTTAAAACGTTGCTTCATTTCTGATAATACTCTGTAACGTTTTTAAAAATAGCAATTTTTAAACTGAAGATTCAATACAGAGCAATACATTTCAAACATTAAAAAAGTAATGTTTCATTTCATAGAAAATGAGCACTTCTCCGCAAAAACTGGACATTTGTTTTACGATTCCTATATATAATAAGTGTTTTTTTTTTCTTTTTTTTTTTTTTGTATGTATATATTACTACATCTGGCCAAGGGCTGTTACAATTGGGTTTTGTTAAGCACACCTGTAATAATCACACATAGTAAACACCAGAAAAAATACATTTTTTCCACATAGCGTTAATATAATAGCTTTATTGGGTCCAATTTTTCGATTTTTCCCCTTTAAATTCGGGATATTTTCAAATCTTGGGTTAGTGATGATAAGTTTCCGACATCACTTTTTGTTCGTTTTGTCTTTAAACTTGTGTCATTCTGTAGTTTTTTGGCAGTGTTTGTATCGATGTGTTACAAACATGAAATTTCTTTACGATATATATAACTTTGAGATGATATTTCAAGTTCCTTAATAACTTAAATTTCTCTAGTTTTTCTGGAGACAGATCATCTTGCCTTCTTAGTATTAATAATGAACAAAAGTAAGAACATTATTTTTTTTTCCCTTTTTTTTTTCCTTTTTTTTTTCCTTTTTTTTTTTCCTTTTTTTTTTCCTTTTTTTTTAAGGGGGAAGGAACAAAAATGAATTCTTGAAATATAAACACTAAAAATAATAAAAATAAAATATATGTAATATAATAATGATCGAAAATTACACTTACTTTACACTTGATTGAAAATTACACTTACAATTTGCATTTCGACAAAAAAATCCTACTAATTAAAAGTATCTTTACTATAAAAGTTATTTTACTCAAGGATGAAACTGAAAAAAAAAAGGGAAAGAAAATGGCATAGCCTCCTATTCCGACCGGTGCCGTGAATGCAACAAAAGTTTGAAAAACATTCACAAAAGAATTCAGACTGTTAGAAAATGTTAATCGAGATACGTTTTAGAAAAATAAGGAAATAACAAAAATTAAACTTTGCACATGGTTATAGTAACACGATGAGCGACTGTTTGCACGTATTTTTTATCCTCTCCGTGCGTTTTTTTTTAAAGTTATTCCATCAAAATAGCTATTTTCCATTAAAAAAAATCTACAAGCAGTTTTGTATTATCTCTAAGTACTCTAGGTCTAATTTCCTTCATGCTACTTATCATACATGTAAGCTGCATGAAGATTACCTGCATATTAATGTAAAGAAAGGGTTTAATAATAAATATATACAATAAAACGTTTAATGCATTTTGAAATGCAGTTCTTGTGAAATTTAAGGCCGACTATCTAAAGATCAAATAAATAAAGAAATAAGATCTGAAAAAGTAAAAGATTTTATTTTAGTATATCTATTTCATAAACTTCCAGCGGCAAAGGAATACGTTAGGAGCTTGTCTGATATTAGCTCCAAATTAAATCTTAGAATGGCATTAATTTGAAAAATCCTACATAAGGTTCATTTAATGAAATAAAACACGTTTCGATATGTAAGATAGAACTGATAGTAAAAGTCGATCGAAATACCTTATACTTAATCGCATAAACTTAATTAAATTAATTCTGCTTCAAAATTGAAATAATTAAGCTAGCAAGTTTGCCAAAAGAATGTTTAAGTTTTATTTGCAGTTACAGATCAATGAAAAGACCTCTGTATAATAAATCTCTCTGTATTTTTATCATACAAATGCGTTTCCAAGATTGGATTACATTTTCTTTGGACCATTTAGTACAATGCTTGAGATTAAAGATATTTCATCGAGATGATCAAACTTTCAAATGCATTGTATCCCTCGCTACACCAAGTTCAAATTTCTTAATGAGTAATTTTAATTGAGCTCATGGCTGTTTCTTGATAAACTACTTCAAATCCATTCCATCATCAGAACCATCACATGTTTGGGAATTTTCATTCTTAAGTAAGTTGAACTGAGCCTTTATTTCATAATTTGTATCGGGTACATGTGCTTAAAAGAAATTCAGGAAACATTTATATTTCATTTGGCTATTCAAGTCAATCTCATATCAACTAATCACTTTTGTTAAACATTAAAAAATACATTCATTTTAGTAGTTTCAACATTTTTTGTAGATCAGTTTTTTAACTTTTGGGGCAAAGCTTTTCAATTTCAAACTATTAGTAATAAATCAAATTTGCACAAAAAGACATCATGTTACCTCCTACACCGCTTAAAGTTTTTTTTTCAGCATTATGCTAGTGATTTTGCTGATTGAATGACAATGACAATCGTAAAAAATCAATTCTGAAGGATAAACGAAATAAATCATTTTTAAAGGCCATATCGCAACGGCATGACTTTTTAGTTAGGGTAAACTAGCTCTGAGTAGTTTCTTACAAAGGAAGTTTTTTTTTTTCAGGTATTCTTCATAAAAACGTTGATGAACTCATTTTTGTGAAAAGTGCAACACCATAAAGGAATCGTCATTATTAACCCCTTCAGACCAGGTGTCCGGTATACCGGACATCAACTTTAAACAGCTCCTGAATATTTATTATTTGATTAAACTACATGAAATTTTTTGTAGTTAACTCTCTACTTTCTGCTTGTTAATATCTATGCAACAGTTTTCACCGTTGGAATTGGCAACACTTTATTTGTTTACGTTTTATTCAGCATGGATTCCCGTGGCAAAAGTGAGTTCTATTTTTTGAGTTCGTTTTGATATATAAACTTTTATAAATCATTTAAAGTACCTATATTGTGATTTATTATTGTTTAGTGAATATTTTACATTTATGTTTTCATAATGTTCATTGTGTTTTTGGCAGAAAAATCTATTTCAAAATGCATGTCTGCTATACCGGACAATCCGACTCGGTGCATGTTTTACACTGTTATAGTGCTGGTAGTATTTCTCTGCTACGATAACAGTTGCTTGCGATTATATTTTATTTTAAAAATTATTTTAGTTCAAAATAAGTTTTTTTGAATGTTATAAAGAATAATAAGACCAAGTGTTTTCCGCCCAGTGTGTTTTTGTAAAAAATATTATCCGGATACTATCAGTTTCAGTTTGTAAACACTCATGATATTGTGGTATGATACAAGCTCCTTTTTTCAGTCTTATATTTTGTCTGTTGTAGTTTATTTTAGTTTAAAATTAGCTGAAATTCATTTTATGTTCAATTTAATATACAAATATGTTCTTATCATGAAAATATCACCATGATAGTATAAGTTGCTCTATTTTTTTTCAGACCGCTCCCATATACTTGATTTGAAGAACCCGCGTGATCAAGTTCTGATTTCTCAGATATTAGCTGATAGTGACATATCAGACTTGAGTGAAGACGAATGCGACACTGAACCAGCAGTCACTGTGAAACCCACACGTGTTGGTATGTAACTATTTTTTTTTGAAAAAATATTATAGAATTCATTTCAGTTTCTTGGAATAAAATTTTCGGTTTTCTAACTATTCCATCTTACTGAAAAACAGTAATAAATTGAAAAACAGTCTCAATTAAGATTTTTGGACGAACTTCATAAACAATTTGTTCAATTATGATCTTGCAGCCATCGACAGCCTCGACAACCTAACTACTACAAGGTTATCTTCTGTGAGAGCTGCTCGGTCCAAAATTTAAATTGTACTAACCCATATGTTACTAAAGGTAAGTTATTCCTTCACTTACTAATTTTTTAACAATTTTCTGCTGGGAATGTAAAAAAAAATTAATAATAGCAAAAGAGAATGAAGTAGAAGGTTGAAGCAACCTATTTATTTACTTTCTTTATATATTTTAGGGGCTGATTTTGGTGGAAGACAAGAGGTCGAGGAGTCTATTGACGAAGCAGGTGGAGAGATTTTTCCGGATATTGCTTCCATCGTTTCTGCAGTCGATGAACAAGATGAGGAAGCTTTTCCTGATGCTGGAGCTTTTTTCGATGCTGGAACTTCTTCTGATATTACTCCTAATATCACAGCAAGAAACTCTGTGAAATGGAGGCACAAAAAAAAAAAACGACTTCATACCTTGTCCTATTTCGGATACAACAATTGGCTCAAATGCTGTATCTCCTGATATAACACCACTTCAATATGTACAGAAATACCTACCAACTGAGCTCTTTTCCGATAAGGCTAAGTATACTAACATGTACGCTCTGCAGAAAGGAATCACGTTTAAGCCCACAGTGAGTGAAGAATTGGAAGTTTTGTTTGGTCTGCACATTATAATGGGAACGCTCAAGTTTCCCAGAGTAAATTTGTACTGGGATAGCACTGTTGGAATTCCATCTTTTGTCAACAGTATGACAAGATATAGGTTTTTTCAACTTAGGTCAAATCTTCATCTTGTTGATGTTTCTTATCCAGTTATAGAAGATAGGTTGTACAAAGTGCGTCCTATCTATGACTGTGTGAAAAATCGCTGTTCCCAGTTACCGCTTGAAAAAGTGTGCAGCATTGATGAGCAGATTGTCCCATTTAGAGGCAATCTGAATATCAAACAATACGTGAAGAATAAGCCAAGCAATTGGGGAATAAAAATTTTTGTTTTATGTGGCATATCGGGCATGGCATATGATTGTATAATTTATCAAGGTACTACCACAGAAGTTGATGAGAATCTTTTAAGATATGGACAAAGTGTAGCAGTCGTATTGCAGCTGTCCAGGAGGCTTCCTGGAAAAGGCTATGAATTGTATTTTGATAATTACGTCAACTCATATTCCTTGTTTCAAATTTTGAAGTCCAAAGGGATTAATGCTGCAGGTACTGTCCGACTAAATCGTTTCATGAAACCGCCTCTACTTTCCGATAAAGAATGTTTAAAAAAAGGTAGAGGTTTTTCACAGGTAGTTACAAGTTTGGACGGAGATGTAGCACTTGTAAAATGGGTCGACAACCGAAGCGTTGCACTAGCGTCGAACTTCATCGGAATCAATGAAGAAGATGAGGTGACATGCTGGTGTAAAGAAAGCAAATCTTACATCAAAGTAAAACGACCTACAATTGTTAAGCAGTACAATACTGGTATGGGTGGAGTTTATCTTTTAGATCAACTCATTGCATTATATCGCATAAGTGTTCGATCAAAAAAGTGGACATTGCGCTTGATCTTTCATGCAGTTGAGTTAGCAATTGCCAACAGTTGGATCGAAGATAGAAAAGATCAGCAAGTTCTTTTAACACCATCTAAGAATGTCTTAGATTTGATGAATTTCAGATTGAAAGTTGCTGAGGGTTTGATATTCGTTGGCAAACAAAGTGGAAATTTGAAAAGAAGTAGGCCCTCTCTTACTCCTCCTCCTGCACAAAAACAGTTTTGCCGTAAAACCCTTATGGAAGTACAACCATCAAAAGATGTACGAGTAGATAAAGTGGACTACATGCCTGACCATGATAGTGCCAAATGTGAAACTAGATGTAAAAATAGGTACTGCACTTTTAAAAGTAACATTTTGTGCCTAAAGTGCAAAATGCACCTATGTTTAAAACGAGACCGAAATTGTTTCAAAAAGTACCACAACATATTAAAAAAAATCTAGTTTTCCTTTGTCAAAAGTATGTTATGTTGCACTGTTTTTGAAATTCAAATTGGTTGAAGTATGAGGTAGTTTCAAATTTTCAACTCAGTTTGGTATGACTTGACGTATTTTAGTGTTGTGCATTTTACCTCTACGAATAAAAAATAAAATTTCATAACTTATTTTCTTGTAATATTTTTTTGTCGTAAAATAAAAATAAATACTGATAACAATTTTCAGCTTAATATATATATATATATATACGTATATAAATAAATAAATAAATAAATATATATATATATATATATATATATATATATATATATATATATATATATATATATATATACGTATATAAATAAATAAATAAATATATATATATATATATATATATATATATATATATATACGTATATAAATAAATAAATAAATATATATATATATATATATATATATATATATATATATATATATATATATATATATATATATATATACAGGGTTTATACCATCCAATTATGCTGAAGAAAAATGAACTTCAGTTTTAGAAAAAAAAAATTCTGTAATTTTCCTTGAAATAATTGAATTATAAAGAAAATTACAAACAAAATATAAAATTTTCAGCAATAGTATAATGAATTAAACCTAATGTAACATACTTAAAAAAAAAAAAAAAAAAAAACATTGTTAAAAGTAAAATATTTCTTCAAATTTCAACATTTTGTTAAAATCGTGCAATTTTACCGTCTGCACCCACTGTGACGTAATGTCCGGTATACCGACAGATCATAACTTTTTTAATTTTTTACCTACAAACTTGAAATTTTGTTTACAAGATACTGTCTGCAGTAGTACTCTGTATGCTAAATAAAGAAAAATTTTGGTTAAGTATTTCATAATTCCGACTGAAGGGGTTAAATGAAGTTTAATACACAGTTGAGTGGTAGTGGTACGAATAAACGATTAAACTTTCAAATCCAACGAACAATAAAAATTTATTGAAATTAGTATTTTGTATAACCACCACGCGCTGCAATAAGTGCTGCTACGTGATGTGGCATGGAGTCTAGCAAATTGTTACTGTCTGCTTAATTAAGAGTATTCCATATTGTTTGTATGCGTACCCAAAGTTTGTCTGTAGAAGCAACAGGACGAGGATCATGAGCGAGACGCCGATCAACGAAACCCCAGACATGTTTAATCGGCGACATATGCAGAGAATACGCAGGCTAAGAACGAAGCTGTACCTGCTGCGATGCAAGGAAAGATTAAATAGTCATAGCAAAATAAGGGTTGTCCTGTTAAAAAATATGGCGTCAGGCAAGCCTTGAAGGAAGGGGACAGCTTGGGATTTTAGAACTTCACTGATGCATCGGTTGCTGCTTAGGTTATCCGCGATTCGTAGCAATTAAGATCGTCCATGTTATACTATGGCACCCCAGACCATAACTTCGAATGTTCGTTAAATAGTCCAGTCAATCTATGCAAAAAAAAGGGCTAAAATCGCAAATCGGGATGTAGTTCTGATTTTTTAATATGTTGTTTGAGTCACCTACGGAAGTTCAAATCTAAGTTTGCACCTTTCCAAACCCTGTGCTCGCTGCGGAATTCGCGAAAAACTGCGAAAATTTCCGACTTTTTTCAGTTTTTCCCTTATAACTTCCAAACTATGCAACTTTTGATTATGCATGTGAATACCCGTTTTAAAGAACACTAAATTTTCAATAATTTGAGCTCAAGTAGCGCTCTGTAGAAGCAATAGTTTAGGAGATATCAAACTTCGAAAATTGGTCATTTTTTTGCGAAAAGTGAAAAAATTATGCTTTAATCGCATTTCAGACCAAATATCTATATAATTTCCTACTCTACAAGAATAAAAATGGACATGAAGCTATAGTAAATTTAATTGGCTTTCATTTAAGCCCAAAAAGAAGTCTCTGGACTCAGTAGTTCTTCCACAATTACAAAAAACAAAATGTTCGAAATTTTGGATTTTTTCGAGAAATGAAAAAAAAACCGTTTCTAATAAGAATAAGAGGCACTAGACAATAAGAAATACATAGAATGGTATAAATACATAGAATGGATACATGGAACAAGTGACTAATGGCCTAGATTTCCAGTTCTCAAAAATAGTATATCTCCCATTCATTCACGCTCCACCCACAAATTATTATAACACTGTTTTAACATCTCTTCTTGAGGCCAGTGCAAGAACCAAAGCTCATGGGCAACATACTTGCTTTGTGACATATGATCAACCCCTTTATATGAAAGACAGAGACATTGTTGAGAACTGCCAGCATACCGATTTGAATGCGGTGGTAGTGAGGTTAGGTGGTTTTCACCTTCTTATGTCTTTCATGGGAGCTATTGGTGCTATAATGGCAGGTAGTGGTCTGAAAGAATTGCTCGCCACAATTTATGCAGAGAACAGTGTTGATGAAATTCTAAATGGACACGCATATTCTAGAGCTGTAAGAGCTCATCTGTTGACAAATCTTTCGTTGGCTCATTCTATTTTCAATAAGATTCAGCTAACTGATGAGGAAAAAATAATTACTGAGGAGATTTTGAATGAAGATGACAGATCAATAATTTGGTTGGCAAATGAAAATGAAATTGTTCATAATCTGAATGCGAAATGTAAGGCTGAAGTGGACCAGAAGGAAAGAAAAGGGCGCACCTCAAAGCTTTGGGTGCAATATTTCAGGATGACTGTATTAATTAAGAAATTCATTCAGACTGAGAGAGCAGGTGACTGACTGGGAGCTCCACCTGGACACAGTTCGAAAAATGCTTCCATTCTTTCACTCAGCAGGTCATTTTTTACGCCAAAAGTGCACGCTTATACCTACAAGATATGAGTGCTCTGCAACAGCGAATGGTCCCAGAGGAATTTGCTAACTTCACTAAACAATACTTCACGATTCGCAGATCCGATAAATTTTGGTCAGGCCTGTGGACAGACTTATGTATTGAACAGGTTCTCATGAAATTCACGAAGAGTCAGGGAGGGTTAACCCATTGTTGCAGAATATCCAATAGTGTACTTTCTTGGTGGACAGAAAGACTTTGTTTGATAACGAAGGGATGCGAAAAGGAACAAAATCTTCTTTCTTCTGCTCTTTCACTCCACTTGAGCAAAACATTTCAAAAACACCCAGTACATTTGTAGTAGTAGACGGAGGATACCTTCTGCATAAGGTTATATGGCGTCAAAATGATTCTATCAGTTCAATAATTGATGGATATATTACTTACACATTTAATCACTTTGGTAGGAACGTAGCAGTGGTGTTTGATGGTTACCCTGAGGATGGAGCTCTCAGAAGTACTAAAACAGCAGAGTGATTGCGTCGCTACTCTGTTCTTAGTAGCAGTGAGATTGTATTCAACTCTTCAACGATCATCACAGTGCCCCAGGAGAAACTATTAGCCAACGAGAGCAATAAACGACGCCTCATTAACGAGTTGTGCCTTGCCTTTTAACATGAAGGCATTGAAACTAAAAAAGCAACGGAAGATGCAGACTGCATGATTATCCTAGCCGCTCTCGAAAAAAGTACTTTTTACGAGAGCGTGATCGTGGCAGGAGAGGACGTGGACTTACTTGTTCTTCTCTGCGGTTTAGGATCAAACATTCATAGTGTTTATTTCCAAAAAAATAAAAAAGGTGACTTCACTTGCACACAGTTTTCAACAACTTCATTCAGTGGAGAAGCCATGGAATTGCCCAAAGGATTCGAACTATTTCTTCACGCATTTAATGGATGCGACACCACATCTGCCCTCTACTGGCAAGGAAAGACAAAGCTATGCAGCATTTTTGAAAAGAGGCAGAGTGTTATTCATTTGGCTGGTACATTTCTCCTTCCAGATGTTAGCCACGAAGCCATTGCCAAAGTAGGGCAAAAATACCTTGTTGCTTTGTACGGAGGAGATGCATTCACCGATACACTGCATGGTCTTCGATTCCTACTGTTTGTTAAAGCAGCTGCCAATGCGAAGGTTAACTTGGCCCGTTTGCCCCCAACTAAAGATGCTGCCAACTTCCATTTCTATCGTACGTACCATCAAGTGCATAAGTGGTTGGGGGTTGAGAAAGACGCAGTGGAATGGGGGTGGTCAAAAACTCCCAATGGCTTAATACCAGTCACAACATTATGTGAACCAGCCTCGCCCATGCTCCTGAAATTTCTATCGTGCCAGTGCAAAAAAGGATGCATGGGAGCATGTTCTTGCCGCAAAGCCGGACTAAAATGTTCTGCTTTGTGTACTAGGTGCTCTAGAAAAAGTTGCAACAACGTCCATCCAGTTACAATGGACGAAGAAGAGGAAAATACTGATAACGTTTCTTTCTTAGACGATTATCTGGAGCAAGAGCAAAAACGTTCCTTTTCTGCAGTTTCGAGATACGAACACAGCAAACAAGGACCCTCAAAAAAAAAAAAAAAAAACTAAACATTGGTTGAAACTAACCTTGAAGAGTTTTTAAACAATGAAAATAATATTTAAATATAATGTTAACCTTTTTTTCCATTCTATGTATTTCTTATCGTTTAGTGCCTTTTATTCTTATTAGAAACAATTTTTTTTTCATTTCTCGAATAATTCAAAAATTTCGAACATTTTGTTTTTTGTAATTGTGGAAGAACTACTGAGTCCAAAGACTTCTTTTTGGGCTTAAATGAAAGCCAATTAAATTTACTATAGCTTCATGTCCATTTTTATTCTTGTAGAGCAGGAAATTATATAGATATTTGGTCTGAAATGCGATTGAAGCATAATTTTTTCACTTTTCGCAAAAAATGACCAATTTTCGAAGTTCGATATCTCCTAAACTATTGCTTCTACAGAGCGCTACTTGAGCTCAAATTATTGAAAATTTAGTGTTCTTTAAAACGGGTATTCACATGTATAATCAAAAGTTGCATAGTTTGGAAGTTATAAGGGAAAAACTGAAAAAAGTCGGAAATTTTCGCAGTTTTTCGCGAATTCCGCAGCGAGCACAGGGTTTGGAAAGGTGCAAACTTAGATTTGAACTTCCCTAGGTGACCCAAACAACATATTAAAAAATCAGAACTACATCCCGATTTGCGATTTTAATGTCTAATTTGACTGGACTAAAAAGAAAAATAAAGTGCTAATAAAATAGTAAAATAAAATAGAGTTGGTCTTGATTATTATAATTAACATCTCTACACCTGGAAGAGCTCGATACTTTTAAGAAAACCCTTTGAAAAGAAGGATTGCACTCAAGTGTCGCTCTTGGAAACCATGCATAGGAGTAATCTTAAAATATTGTGCCATGTTGTTAATCGAAGCTCTTGAAAATTCAGAAATTGAGCAAGACAATTTTAGTTAAAACTCCATTAAGTAAGTTTTTCAAGTGCACAAAACTTGAATTCTAGATAGCTTTCTTAAATATGAAAAAAAAATTAACAAAGTTGTTAAAATCATTAATGAAATAGGAAAATAGTAACAGAATTACATATATTTTTATTTTGGTACACAACATTAGTAACTAAAACTAGAAAAAGCAGAATGTAAAATTTGTATCAGCAAAACCCAATCTCCCCTTTATACTTAACAGCAAAATATGAAATGGTTTTTCGCACCAAACTGCATATAAAAACCGATTTATTTGACAAGTATATGGGTAAACTAATAAACAAACATGACTAAATGATTAACTTACAAGTGACAGTGATATTTATCAAAGAGAGAAATTACATTAACATAAGTTGATGTATTAATATTGACACGCGATGCATCATTTTATAAACAACCGTTACTTTAACAATTTCTTAGTTTTTATACTGGACAATGATTGATGTCGTCTTATTCTAGAATTGAGAAAGCATCACATTACTCAACTACTCGATAGAAATCAAATTTCTCTTTTTTCTTCATTTCGGGTTCTGGGCTCTTTTCGAGCAAAACTGTTGAGTCAAACTATGGTATAAATCCGCACAATGACAATGATTAATGCAACAAAATAAAATTAAAACACGCAATGCGTTTTCTTTTCATTAATACTTAATTAAAGAAAGGAAAAATTAAAAAAAAGCTTTAAAACTTTTGGGATCCATTTTTGCCTGTACTTGCGAAACACATGTTTAAAATTATATGTTTCATCTCTAGTTATGATAAAGCAATATTTTTGGATGTGTAATGCATATCCATTTGTCTTACCTAAGGCAAACCGTTTAATCGGTTTCAATGAAATTTGCACAAAATTGGTTTGTAGCATATTTAAGTGCTGTGCTTCTTGGAGCGCTTTTTTTACCTAAAATATTGTATTAAACCTTTCTTAACCGGGTATAAAATTTTGTTTTTTATCAGAAGAGAGATGGTCACATCATTCTGAAGTTGGTTTCACTGGAAAGCCTGTAAAAATTAGTAGTGAGCTTGAAAAGCATAAACTAACTAAAAAAACACTTACGTGATTTTTTAAGTTAGTGGACAATTATTTTAATTAAAGGCTTAGCTCGATATTTTCCATGTTCTGCTTGAACTATCATGATATCGTCAAATTAATAACGGAAGCGAAAAATGGAATAAATCAACATAGTTTCATACTCCCTCTCCCCCTTTTTTATGATTTGCGATTTGGATTAAAGATTTTTTTTTCTAATAATTTCTTATGACGTTTCATATTATGACCTTTGCAAGAAATTTTATGGTTTTAAATTTTCAATTTAAGTCGTATGGTGGCGTGTGGTGAGATGTTGTCATTCCAGGGCTCTAAACTGCTTTGGCCAGCCGGTGGATTTTCGAGATGACGGAAATCCTGAGCGCCCATGTCGTATGATCATGTGGCATGTAAAATATCCCTTGGAGTATTCGTTTGGCTTTGAATGTCCTTCGGCAAAATAAAATTCCTAATGCAGTTTCACATCGAAGAGAGCCCAGGTGCCTCCATCTTGCGGTAACCGGGCGTTAAAATTATCTGTGCCTACGTATCAGCGCCTTAATGGCGGCATACGCAAAGACTGGATGCTTTATTGGGGGATGGGTCTGCAATAGACGTAACGCTCACGCAGCCTCATTGTAAAAAATCAATTTTACTCACATGCAAATTTGAGTAGTTTAATCAGCAAATTGTATTATAACCCAACAACAGGACAAAAAAAGAGGGAAAAGCATTTGATTAATGTGACCACGTATTTTCGGGCATTTAGGCGTACTTTACAGTTACATCAAGGTAAAAAAAACAATGATAATTTAGCAAATGTTATTGTATAATTTTGTACCTTTTCCTTATTGACGCATCTCATGTGTCATTTATTTGCTATTATGATTGATTAAGCCCAAGCGTAACATCTAAAACACCCACAAAACGTAAAATTTAATACTTATGTATATATTTGAAGAATACTTTTATTATATTTGCGAACGATATTCGAACTATAAACACAGTTTATTGCAGAATAGAATGAATAAAAGCTGATAATTAGAAAAATAAAGAAAACGTCAGTCCCAGAATGTAATAGTTTATTGAAATCTCTTCCGACAGAAAGACTAGGATAAGAAAGTTTTATTGCTGAAGAACATTGGTCTTGAAAAGACATTACTTTACCAATCTCCTTATTACCTAATTCAACTGTCACAGCGGCTAAGTAAAGCAGTAAACCGTCTGATATACTGCCTCCAGCCAACATTAAAGATATAGGAATGGGATTAATATCGGGTTAAAGTGATGACAGTTCTAAAACTTATAGCTAGTAGCGTTTTAATAAGAATTATTGCTCGCAGAAAGTGAGAAATATGAGTGGGGGATACTTATAGGTCTGAAAATACAAAATTTCAGTAATATATATAGCTCATTAAGGAAAATACATTTTATCATGGTAAATTTAACTGAAAATGTTTCAAGAATGTTATCTAACTGCGTATGGGAGATATAACTCAGTATGGCTTAAGTAAATAGAGCGGGGAAATTCAATAAAGTTCATGATTTTAATGGAATATCGACGCAAGAATGGTAAATAGGTCAAATGTTTGCTAGTTGATCTCATAAATTATTAGACTACTACTTTAATGAAATTGTATCTTTTTTGAATGTTTCTTACCTAAAGGTATCAGCATCGTTTTTTCTTGACACATTTTTACAGTGAAATTTGTCTAGGATTGTCCACCGATATTTAAATGTGGTACATAATTTTCTGATTGGAAAAGGCTAAAACTTTTCACTGATTAAGATTGTGTTTGTACATGCATGAAGGCTTCCATGATTGTTTTTCTTTATGTGTTTCTTAATAAATATAGAACTAAAAAAACAATTTTAATATAAATATCTTATTCTTTTATATACTCAACATCAATGAAAAACTTTGGAAGTAGATCGCAGCATAATATCATCACATAAAGTCGCTCTTAATAACACGTTAATATTCCACCAATTAAGTTTTGAGTCGGAATATTAAATACTATTTCATGTGGTCCTATTGTAATGAAAATTCATTTTTTCATATTCTAGCAAAAGGTTTGTGTGATTTTAACCTAAAACTTGTTTAAAAATGAGTGTAAGCATGCTAATTGCAAAACCAAATGGGCATGAATTTACCTTTTCTTTTTAGAGCTTTATTTAATAGTCACAACTTATCAAAAATGTTAGTTCATCATATAACATTTTGTTTTGTAGTTTTTAATACATTTTAAACAAAACATTTTTGGCTGTTGACTTTTTTACGTTAAGCAATTATATTTTATTATATCTTGTAAGCAAATTAAAACAGGGTTAAGTTAAATATAGACTTGAAAATAATCAGTCTCCACTCTCCAACTATTGACTAAATGTCTTATGCTACCGCCTAAATGAAATACTCAACCGATAATCTTTTAAAAACCCAATAGATTAATATTTCAGATTTTTTTGCAATATATATATATATATATATATATTAGGGTGATTCAAAAAAATTTTTTTTTGAATTTCTCTGGTCTTACCCCGCAGTTTTTTTACACTATTCATGAATGTGATGTATGTAAAATTTTAGCTCAATTGAATAATATTTAAAGGTCGCTCAACGCGATCGAATTCTGTTGAAAATTGGCAATTTCGAGACTTGGAGTATATAGCTTCATTACCAGAAATAATATTATTCTTCATATAAAATGGAATAACTTAAAACGTTAGTTTACTCTACTAAGTAATTAGTGAATAAAATAATAGCTCAAAGTGAGTTGTAACGATTACCCCCCCCCCCCGCTGAAAAGCTGCATTATCTCTTACCTGAGTTTGGGTAGAAAATGCAGCTGCAAGCTCGGGCTGTGGTTTCTGTTTTCTTTTCGGTTGTTTGAGGTGTATGAGTTTATTTGGCTAAAACACCTAGCATCCACTCTAGACAGGGCCCAGTATAAGTGACAGAAAGCCACTTTGATAATAGCTGCTACAGTACAAAGTATGGGTCAAAATGGGGAGGATTTGACAACGTCCATAAAACGGTAAATGCAAACTATTCGCTCTGAATCGGCCGTTAACTTACAAAAGTCGTTTAAATCTAAGACTTCCTTTGATAGTTCACTGGAACGAAACACTTATGCAAAATATATTGGGAAAATGAAGGATGATCGGTGGGTTTCATACCAGTATTAGTATCAGGACCACAAGCATTGATGATTTACTTTTGGGTTCTAGTAAGTTAGTCAGGCATTGGAATTGCTATGGAAAATGCTGCTATATGATAACCAGTTAGATAAATGGGAACTTACTGAGCTCGTACGTGGTATGTGTTTCAATACGACATGCATTGCCGGTACTAAAGTTGGAGCATGTTTGAACTTGGGAAAAAAAAACTTAGGAAGCCACTTTTATTATTGTGCTTTCCGCCATTATATTTTAGACATTGTGTTTTCTGTGGTATTACAACCGAAGTCTATTCTACTCTTGGTCTCTCGGTATTTTAACCGATAAACCAAGAAATAGGTAGAATTGGGGTATTTGATTGCGTGCAATGTCAGATGCGATGTTCACGCAATTGCGTGGAATCATCGACTGCCATTGGATCTACAATACTGCTTTTTGAGCGGTTTTAGCAATCATAGTCCAGAATAAAACATTCTAATTTTAAACCTGGAGTGAGAAACGATGAGGTTGAGGAGTTGGTAGCACATTCAGAGCAACGTGCAACTAGTAATGGAAGTTGCGCAAAGTTAACTTCTGATGACCCATGTAAAAGAAGTGTCCAAGGAAGATACTAGAGCTTAGTGCGATTTTTTTGAGCAGAGCACCTTCTCTTGGTGTATGTTTTCGTGTCCCAGGAGTGGTTCCTCGTGTTATATCTGTGTTAAAGATTCTTTATGGCTTCAAGTTATGGATATTTCTCAATCAGTTCAAACTTGCAGCTGGACAAACAAAAGGTATTCGTAACATATGAATGATTTCTTTCACATTCTTATCGTTAATGGGAAAGAATATCTAAGAGCTGGGTTCCCAGCAACCCTTTTTGTGCTATCACTAAGAAATGATTTGGAATATTTTTAGCGTCCTTATTCATGCAAAGAAGAAACTCAAAATATATCAGCTGTTTGATCCTGAGCATTCGAATCTTTAAGATAGCTACCGCAACAAGGCTTTATACTATCAAAGAAACTGAGGATTGTAAACGACAATACGGAGCTGGGCATAACCCTTATTGAAGCATTTGTTAAGACTATCACTAACGACGAAAAACAAAGACAGTGTCTTCTTCAAGTGGTACAGGAACACAGAAAAGGTTTCAAAGTTTGCAAAAAAGTAACCTTAAAAAGTACTGCAAAAATTAATGAGGGAATTACTATATATTTAATGTATTTAAATTTGTTTTTTTATATTTTTTCCGTATTTGATTAGTTTTCATACTTTTCTGCATTTCATTGGTTTTTCAGATATATAGTTCATTTTGTGATTGCACGCTTTTTTTCTTCGGAGATATAAAAAAGCAATAAAGTAACTTTATTATTATTATTATTATTTACGTTCGCATTTGTGCCACTATCACAAAATTTGAAGTACTCCTAAATGTAAATATAGTTTACTAAAATTTTGGGCGAATAATTCAGTGTATATAAAGGGCCTAAATAAGACGGTAAGACGAATAAAAATACAAAGGCTACTTTTTTCTATAGATATCATTTACGATCACGTTTTTGTCAATATCACGAAATTTCAAGGCGTATGAGCGACCTATAAATATTAATATATTTTGCCAAAATTTTGCACAAATAATCAGTGTATATAGTGGCACAAAATAAGAGGGTAAGACGCACAAAAATACAAAGTTTATTTTTTTCCATACATTTCTGAATCACCCTAATATATATATATATATATATATATATATATATATATATATATATATATATATATATATATATATCTTAATATATAAAAATTACGTGTCCCTGTGTTTGTGGCCAATGGACTCCTCAGCTACTGAACAGATTTTAACCAAATTTTACACGCAGTTTCAGTTTAGTCCAACTTAAATGATAGGATAGTTTTTGTCTCAATTTAGGACCGCAATATATTTTTATTGCAAATTATGCATTTAGCTACCAGCTTTTCTGTGTTCTTGGCTAAGCCTTTTTACTAAGCCTTTTTTGACACCTCCATGGCTGAGCGACATATAGCACATGTTCTGGCAGCTTCTGGAGCGCAGTAAACAGGCAATAATCTTTCTTATCGTAATATATAAAAATTACGTGTCCCTGTGTTTGTGGCCAATGGACTCCTCAGCTACTGAACCGATTTTAACCAAATTTTACACGCAGTTTCAGTTTGGTCCAACTTAAATGATAGGATAGTTTTTATCTCAATTTAGGACCGAGATATATTTTTATTGCAAATTATGTATTTAGCTACCAGCTTTTCTGTGTTCTTGGCTAAGCCTTTTTACTAAGCCTTTTTTGACACCTCCATGGCTGAGCGACATAAAGCACATGTTCTGGCAGCTTCTGGGGCGCAGTAAACAGGCAATAATCTTTCTTATCTTAATATATAAAAATTACGTGTCCCTGTGTTTGTGGCCAATGGACTCCTCAGCTACTGAACAGATTTTAACCAAATTTTACACGCAGTTTCAGTTTAGTCCAACTTAATTGATAGGATAGTTTTTATTTCAATTTAGAACCGCAATATATTTTTTTATTGCAAATTATGCATTTAGCTACCAGCTTTTCTGTGATCTTGGCTAAGCCTTTTTACTAAGCCTTTTTTGACACCTCCATTGGTGAGCGACATAAAGCACGTGTTCTGGCAGCTTCTGGAGAGCAGTAAACAGGCAATAATCTTTCTTATCTTAATATATAAAAATTACGTGTCCCTGTGCTTAAATGATAGGATAGTTTTTATCTCAATTTAGGACCGCAATATATTTTTTTTTTTGCAAATAATGTATTTAGCTACCAGCTTTTCTGTGTTCTTGGCTAAGCCTTTTTACTAAGCCTTTTTTGACACCTCTATGGCTGAGCTACATAAAGCACACGTTCTGGCAGCTTCTGGGGTGCAGTAAACAGGCAATAATCTTTCTTATAACATATAAAAATTACGTGTCCCTGTGTTGTGTCCAATGGACTCTTCAGCTACTGAACCGATTTTAACCAAATTTTGCACGCAGTTTCAGTTTGGTCCAACTTAAATGATAGGATAGTTTTTATCTCAATTTAGGACCGCAATATACTTTTTATTGCAAATTATCTATTTAGCTACCAGCTTTTCTGTATTCTTGGCTAAAATTCTTTAAACATACCCGGAATGCCACCACATAATCTGCGGTTAAAAATTGGTTCACCCATATTTCTTCTACGTAATTTAAATCCACCGAGAATATGCAATGGTATGCGTTTAGTTATCAAAAAAATCACCGGGAACATTATTGAGGCAATCATTTTGACTGGCAAGTTTAAAGATGAAGTAGTTGTGTTGCCACGTATCCCAATGACACCGTCAGAATATTCAATAACCTTTAAAAGGCTACAGTTTCCCATTCGTTTAGCTTTCGCCATGTCCATTAATAAATCCCAAAGACAAACAATGTCAATTTGCGGTTTAGATTTAGAAAATCCAAGTTTTTCCCATGGGCAATTTTAAGTCGCTTGCTCCCGTGTGGGAAAACCGTCCAATCTATTTTTGTTCATAAGAGACAGATTAACAAAGAATATTGTGCACCGATTAGTGTTGAGTTAAACTGAAATTAAAAATGCTTATAATTCAAAAAATAACAAATAATATTGGTTAATTATCTACTCTACCTACATTATTAAAAATAAAATGTTACATTAAAAAATAAAATGTTACAATAGCAATTAGCAAATTTTTAATTAACTCAATTGTTACAAGCTTAAATATAATATTTCTAAGTACTAAAATGCTACATTTTTTGTTGATTTTTTGTTTCTAGCAAATTTAGGAAATTTTTGCTCGATTGTTTTCATATTTTGACCTCAAACTCATATTTATATAAAGTTGATCTCTATAACGGTAATAAAGTTTTTCGTTTCTATTGAAACATTATAGTTTAACCCATACATTAGCCACAGCAACGCGTGGCCGGGTCAGCTAGTATATATACTGCTCGACATTCAAAATGCAACACCAAGAAGGTATGGTCAGAAATTCATGCAAATTTTACCGTAGACGCACGTCACTGAGTTATGCAAATGATATGAAATGCGCAGCTCTCCGACGCACATGAAGTAAGATATAAGAGAATGAAGTTGACAAGTGGGCTATGTTCATGTTGGTTTTTCTGCCAGCCTAATTATCGGAGAAATTTGGTTTTTGTCTCGAAGGATACGTGTGATAGGAGGAAATGCCACGCCGTCCTCAACGAAGACACTTCCAGCATATAGACGACTTTACAAGGGGTATGGTGATCGGACTGAGAAGGGGAGGTTGGTCCATACGTCAAATTGCAGCTGATACCCACATGGATGCAAGCACTGTGCATCGGCTGTGTTGGAGATGGTTGGAAAGAGGAAATATAGCCACATTGAGGGGTGCAGGTGCAGCCAAAGTGACGTCAGACCGCTTGGATCGACGGATTCACCGACAAGCTGTGGCGGACCCGCAAGTCACTTGTACGTCGATTCTGCAGCACGTGCAAGGTACCCTGGATGTTCCTGTTTCGACCAGAACCATTTCCCGTCGACTGGTTGCACGTGGCCTGCAATCACGGCGCCCGCTAAGAAGACTGCCATTGACCTCACAGCACAGACTCCAACGTTTGGAATGGTGCCGGACCAGAGCGACGTGGATGGCAGAATGGCAAACCGTAGTGTTCTCAGATGAATCCCGCTTCTGTTTGTCCAGCGATAGTCATCGCATACGTGTGTGGCGTCGACGTGGAGATAGATCGAATCCGGCAGTAACTGTGGAACGCCCCACAGCGCGACAACGTGGCATAATGGTTTTGGGCGCTATTGCATACAATTCCGTATCACCTCTAGTTCATATTCGGGGCACTATGACGGCCCAACGATATGTAGATAATGTACTGCGGCCGGTGGCAATCCCCTACCTTCAGGGCCTGCCAAATGCAATTTTTCAACGGGATAACGCCCGGCCTCACAGTGCTCGAATCAGCCAACATGCTCTACGAGGTGTACAGATGCTTTCCTGGCCACCATACTCTCCTGACTTGTCACCAATCGAACATGTGTGGGACGTGATTGGACGCCGTTTGCAGAACCTGTCACTGCCTCGTTCAGAGGACGAACTGTGGCAAATGGTTGAAAGGGAATAGAGTACCATCCCTCAGAACACCATCCGCAGGCTTGTTGACTCCATGCCTAGATGTGTTTCTTCGTGCATCGCTGTCCGCGGTGGTCCTACTTCTTACTGAGCCGACGCCGTCCTCGCTCTAAATTTTGCTTATTTATTTTGAAATAAATATCACTTATTTTTCCATGCTGTCTCTGTCTTCTTACTAAATTTCATCAATTTCTGACCACTCCTTCTTCGTGTTGCATTTTCAATGTCGAGCAGTGTATATATATATATATATATATATATATATATATATATATATATATATATATATATATATATATATATATATATATATATATATATATATATATATATATATATATATATATATGTATGTATGTATTTCGAAGCGACAATTTTGTGGGTAAAAACAGTCCCAAGTTTTTGCATTTTGTTCAATATTGCCAACAAATAAGATGACCATTATTTGTTTCGCTATACTATCCCTACCGAACAAAATATAGCAAGTACAAAATTTGCGGGAAGGTACAAGAGGTGTGAATACTTTTTTTATGTGTGTGGGGGGGGGGGAGGACGAGATAAGCAACAATGTAAGCTAATGAAATTGCAGTTAGGTCTCATATGTCCATATTTTCTTAAACATATTTCCTTTTAGTGTTGTTTCTTTTTGTTTTCATGCAAAAACAAACTGATGAATAAATTAAAAGTGTTGAAAAAATAAGCGGCTACTTTACTAAAATTATCCACTGGCAACTGGCGACTCACTAATAATTTGAATTTTCAGGTTTGGTTGAATATGCACACGGAGTTGAATAACGATCGAACACATTTTAGTTGAAATAAGTAAGAAAAACGGAGTTCAATGAATTATTGGACACTAATTTGAATGGCTCAATGCAGTAGGATAAACCAGGCTTAGGTACATATTTTACAATTTGAGTTTTTAAGTTTTTTTACCAATATAACGTTCCAAAATAAAATCTCATCAAATAATATTACTATTTTCGCATCAATTATAGTTTTCATACCTTTGTTAATATATTTTTTAACATAAAAAACATTTTTTTTTTCGAAAGGTGTCTATACCTAAAAGCAAAAAGCAGTAATAAAAATAAATATTATATTTCAAACAATGCCAAGATGAATAAAAATAATCTTTCTGTTTATTAAAAATAATTCATTTTATTTCGTAATGAAAAGAAAACAGCACGATATTGTTAAATCGAAAAATCCCAGACTGCCCACTTTAAAAATACATGATTTTTCTTAATGTAGTTGATTCCGCACTCAATTATTTTTTCACCCTAAGGATCAATTATTGATCATTACTAAGGGAAGCAAGATGAAAAAAGGTCAATTTTACGGATTACTTTTTACCTCAACATTCAATTAATGAGGAAAAAACTATTACGGGAAAAAACCAGCTGAAGTAGCTTCTTTTTTATATTTACCCAGGAGACCAAATTCATTATCAGTTATCTTTATAATTAATCATTACAGAGAAGTCTTTCACTTAAATATGCCATAATTGAATATCTATTTTTTTCATCTGAACTAAAATAAGATAAATTAGTTCTGATATCAAAATTGTAAAAATAAGTAAATCATCACGTTCTTATTTCCCCAATTGAAAAATTGGAAAGAATGATTGTTGCGTTAAGTTAATTATTACTGAAATAAAAGTAAGAAGTAAAATATGGTTATGAAATGATTCTAATTTAAAAAGTGTATTTATATACTTTCAGAAGATTTTTTTTTTTTTTCATGAAAGATTCAAAAATCGTAATCGATAGATGAGTGAATAATTGTCAGATGTAAAAGTTGAATAAAGTTAATATTTCCTCTTTTTTTACTGAACAATAGATTATTTTACTGATCATTGTCATGCAACATTGCTATTAATTGTTACCTAAAACGTAAAAAAAAATCATGTGCTTTTCGATAAAAGTTTTTTTGTTTTTCAGTTTTGAGCCTTCTCTTTACAAAAATAGGTTACTGGAACTATCTGAAAGAAGAAATCAATTATAAATACTGTGATTTTTTATTTATTTTCATTTATTATTATTATTATTATTGTTGTTGTTGTTTTAAGATTAAAACATGATGTTTAAGTCCATTTAAAGGAAGAAGGTGGTTGAAAAGTGTTTATATAGAATATTCTTAGGTTATTCTCTCAGTTCATATACTTAAATTAGCTTTAATTAATTTTAATTTTAGTTGTGTTGCAGTATCCGTAAGAAAGCTAATATTTTTGTACAAAGTCT
Source organism: Uloborus plumipes (assembly GCA_038373865.1). Taxonomy (NCBI): domain Eukaryota; kingdom Metazoa; phylum Arthropoda; class Arachnida; order Araneae; family Uloboridae; genus Uloborus; species Uloborus plumipes. Next base: position 15,479 of record JAXGGA010008607.1, on the reverse strand, counting down.
ATTTTTTTTAGCTATACCCCGTAACTCTACGGCAGTAGGCAAATATTGAGTCCCTTTTCAACTGAGAAAATTTTTTATGCGAGGCGACACATTTTCTGCACACTGTTCCAATCATCTAAGCCAGATTTAAGTAAGATCTTCTATTCAGAATACGAACAACAGTTCTTTACAATAACCATGTCAATCAGGACAGCATGCTTGCAAATCCGAATCAACCAACAGTTTGTCAAGAACTGAACGTGCCTACTTTCTTACCCAGTAGCTAAAAATCCGCACTCCAGTGAGTAGTCAACACTTCAGAAAAATTCCCAATCGAAACAGGACGAATAAGATATAAAAATCAAAACAAAATAATGCCTTAAATTTATAACCTGCTGAGGACAATGAATTTTTAGTCGCAAAAGACTGAAAGTAAAGTTATGAAATGACAAGCGAATTATAATGACAGAGATTTTTTCGGTAAACTTTGGTAAATTTTTCTTGTGACCATAATCCATGAACAAAATAAAAACTTGACACTTTCTTTAAACGAACATGAAAACGTTAAAACGTTGGTTGTTCCAATATATTCCTTGTAAAGGGTTTAAAAAGAGAGACAGAGAATAATCGATAACCTAGGGATTTAGTAACATTTCAATAAACAGAGCAAAAGCAAGAGAAGAGGAAATGTATCGCGTGGAAGGAGGTTATGTAAGAGCCAAAGTGAAGTGTGTGCTTGATTTTCATTGTTATTATCATTTTATTTTGTTCATTATTTTTTTCATGCTAGATATTCAAATGTTTTTTGCATTTATTTTTTCAGCGCAGTGCTGTGTTCATTTGTTTCCTTTTCTACTTGATTAAGTCCAAACTATTCTCTAAAGGTGAATAATTAAAATCCTTAAGTAATACAAGTTTTCAATACCTATAAAATTTCATTGAGAATTTTTTAAACGAAATTTCGATTCGATGGTTAATTGCCATTGGATGAAGGTATTCTTAGTTCCAAAGGATTATGCTTTTATGTTTTTCTTGGTTGATACTTAAAAACAGTTTCAAGTTTTGAAGAATTATTCAGTTATGTTAATTAATAACATATTAAGATGCCTGAATTTATATATTTACATATTATATCTTTATTACTTCATCTCAACGAAACACTAACTTTTTTTTTTACTAAGCTTCATGTCAGGATACTCTAACGTCACTAATTTATAGGCATATAGGGTAAAATATATAGCTTTTAAATAGAGAAAAATATTAAATGCAAGAATCGAAAAGAAATATTCCAGCTTCTAAAACTTGAAAGTTACGACCAAGTACCTTTGAATCTTCTTATAATTCTCAACTTTATGAAAGAAGCAAAAATTCCTTGCCATAGCTCAAGGACATAGGGAACTATGAAAAGATTTTTTACGGCTACAGTTCGACGGGATGTCTCCCTAATGTGTTACTAGCATTGAACAAGGGTTCAATAAATATTGCTCCTATTTATTTATTTTTTTCTTCTTTAGGAAACGTCAATACGCAGTACAGGGGTGCAAACTATGTTTATTACCCATCATAAAGCTTTCGAATTCAGAGAAATCAGGGAGAAAAAAAATGCAAGAGAGAATGTTGCAGGTCATGAAAGGATATTTTGAGATTTATTCCAATCTGTTTACTTAGCCTTGGGGTTAAAAAAACTCTTCGTTTCTGTAAAGAGGAGTAAAAAATGGCGGATGAAGATTTAAATTTTCGCGAAGATGACATAAAAGCAGATGGCTGTATTTGTGCTCTGAGAGTTTGTTTAGTTTGACGATTGATTTGTTGAATTTTGTTCTCTTTGCGTTTTATTCTTCTTCCAATTCACGAGTTTACTTTCTCGTACAACTATATCGATTTATTTTTTTTCATGCGTTTATACTGCTTAATTGTACGCCTTCGGATTATTGTAAGAGTTTTTACTTTGAAGTTTTAAAATTTAATTGCATCACAAAATGTGTTACCAAGAAAAATTGTAATATTAGTTTAAACTTTCAGTTAATTTTAGTCGTAATATTTAAAGGTTTGTACAAATATAAATCATTCAGTCTGCTCTCTTACACTGTAAAGAAATAAACAGTTGTTTTTACAGTATAATACTGGCAGCAAGGTTCCAGCTTAAAACTGTAAAATGCACAGTAATAAACTAAAATTGCTAACATTACTGTGCATTTTACAGTTTTGAACTAGAGCCTCTGCTGCCAGTAGTGTACTGTAAAAACAACAGTTTTGCTGAACAGCGCAATTTTTCTCTTCTTATTTAAGAGCCAAAAACTTTGAACACAGTCAAAGGTTAGTTGAGATTGTCACGAAGAGTTTTTTTTTGTTGTCTTATATGAAAAGTGCGAATGGAAAGCTCGACAGTTTGAAAAAAAAAGTGTTTTTGCTAAAAAAAAAAAAGTCCTTATTCCTATGCTTTATGCTTAAGTTTAAACATATCAAGACATATTATGTTTCTCGTTACAAACAAAAAAATAATAACTTATTTTAATTTTAACAATAAAACAATGACAAAAATACACTGGTTCAAACAATTATATAATGTATTCATTTCACTGTCACAAATGATTAAAAATCTTTACCTTGTTTTCCAATTTTTATTTATTAAACATATTAAATAGCTTTATCGAACCTTTTTAACGCTCATTACTTTCACGTTACGTTGAGTTTGTTCAAAAAATTTGCGTTTCAAGCTCTTTTATTTTATGCTTTCAACCAGCAATAACTTTTGAAAATACATTCAAATAGGCTGTAGAATAACCCGAATAAAACTTTGCTTTCGATGTTAATATTGGTTGCACGTTCCAAATGCCATTCATCATTTTCTTCACCACGAAAATAACGAAGGAATCCAAATAATTTACCGTAAGTATGACTGTTTGTCAAAGCAAGCAGTATTCGATACCTACATTATTGATCCACCATATCTCCACTATTACTGTAATTACTGACTCACTGATTATGAAAAAGCACATGATAGTCATAAAATGGTCTTGCTTGTGCTCAGAAAGTGCTATTATTCTGCTTCATATCATTTGTATCATTTTCTTTGCGGGATAGTCCATTGGAGGCTGAATTGGCAGCAGGGCTTTAATTTATACGGGTTAGATTATGCCCTGATGCAGATGTAGTTGGTAGATATTGTAGTTGAACGAAATTTTTATGACAAATTTCTTCAACTTTCTTTCATTTATGTAATTCCTTTCTAATTATGACATGGAACATTCTTTAAATTTTCTAATAAGTATTTAAAATGCTACTTTATTAAAAAAAGGAATAAGTTCCACTAATATTTTTTTAGGATCCAAGAAACATTTTTTATTTAACAGCCATAGTATATTTTCTCAATGAAGTGAAATTACTTTAAACTAGTGAAAATATCTCTTGTGTAGTCCAGTTATTACGGCTAAAAACGCATTATGACAGAACCAATAGCTATAAATTACTATTCATGGCTAACATATATTGCCGGAATTATACTTACTTTAGCAATGTTGAATAAATTAAAATTCAGAAAATCCTGTAGCTTTTTCATTTATCAGAGATAAATACGGTAGTTAAGAGGTAGGAATGAATTAATAGACAGTCCATGTCAATCCATGCAATGGGGGGGGGGGTGCTGCAGAGTTTTGAAAAGCATTTTTAAAACTAATTTTCAAATTTGTTTTAAAAGTCCCAACTTCGAATTTTTTTTTTCTGTTGATCAGTACAATTTAGTTCTACATTCCCTAAAGGGAGAACTCCCACTTATGAATTTTCCAGGCTTTAGAGGCATTTGAAAAAAATGATAGTTGTTGAGGATTTTTTTGGAAAATTAACTAGAAATTTAATTAAGTTATAAAGCCCCATTTTCATTTAAAGCTTTCTTTTTAGCCAGATTTTTCCTTTTTGTATAAACAAGAAGGCACCACGTTAAACGAATCTTTTATTCCTACGATAAACGATTGAGTGCGAAAAAAGTTTTCAGTCGCAGTTTGGGTAAAGACTGTGGTCTGTTGCTTTTTTTTTAAATCCTGGCTAAACATGAATAAAAATTTTTTGTCAAATATTTCTTTAAAATATTTTTTACAACTCTGTAGCAAAAAAAGGCACATGTTTATAATTGGAGCATATCCTGTTTAAAAAAAAATTCTGGTGCATACCCCACACTACTTTCTTTTACGTTTAAATTTCATAATAGATGAGTTAAGTGCTAAAATAATGCCTTAGAGTAGCCACATAATAATTCAAACATTAACGCAACCAGTTTGCCACGAATCAATACAAAAAAAAATGTATTTTACAATGATTCGTTTTCGAAATATTGCCGATTTTGGCATCATTCAATGGATTTTTCGCAAAATATCGCCGATAGCGCTAAATTGAACAAAAATTCAAAAAATAATTTTTTCCCCAAATTGTCGCCAGCTAGGCGACATATCGCCAAGTTGGGGACAAGTATTTAGCGACCAAAAGCTTGGAAATACATCGCCAAGAGGTCGCGCCAAATCATATCACTTTAATCTGCATTGAAATTAACACTAACACTGATTTGCCCCACAAAATGGGGTAAAAGCAAAACTTGGGAACATTCGAATGCAGCCACAAGGGGAGATGAACAACTGGACTTCACCCCCCAGAGCCTACATACCAAACTAGAAGTTTTTACAGCGTACAATTTCTGAGTTATGCTACATACATAGATACGCACAAACAGCGTCACGAGAAAACTCGTCTTAAAAAACTCGGGGAAGGTCAAAAAGGATGTTTCGGCTGTTTATATGTTGGTAGGTACGGGTCTAAAAAACTTAAACATTCATTCGGGGGTGAGCAAAATCGAAATTTAGACCGAAATTTGAGTGAATTTTTTTTTCGTGATCACAATAGTCCCATTATTACGTAAAAGGAAGTAAAAACAATATCTACAATACAACCCCACAACAAAGTTCCACGCTTCGTTTTTGACACAAAGCAGTGTCAATTTTTTTTTTTTTTCGTTTACTCAATTTTTGTGCTGGTTTTTTTTTATTAATAAAGCTAAAGAGCAAAACAGCAACAAATTCAAGCTATAAGAGAGCCAGACTCTAACGTATAAATGTGATTTTCCATTAATGGTGACTTTTACATCACTGAAACAATACTTATTTTCAACATGTTTGAAAATTGCTCTTTATAAAATTGAAACACGCGTGTACAAAATCAAGGAAATCTTCTAACCAACTACTAGGTACTTAAAAATAAGATTGTAAAGAAACTTTAATACATTTGTTTATTAAAAAAGAATACTACGAGTTTTGAGTTTACCATGAACAGAAGTGTTGCCATGAACTTGATATGAGTGATTCCATACCAACTCACCAGAAAAAAGAAAAGTTGGTCACACGACCAACTCGGATTTTCTTTTAATTTGGCACACATGTTGATCATATAGAGGCATGGAAAAGTCCAAATTGTTAGGTTCCTACTCCACTTATTTTCTGAGATACATGCCCTCAAAGTTTGTCCGCCAAGTCAAAATACTAAAAAAGTGATGTTATTTAATCATTTTTTATAAAAAATCGTAACTCATGCAAAATAAAAGTGTTAAACATCTATGGAAACTAGTTACTCCAGGCATTCAGAAAAAAAAAATACTAGAATGTTCATAATGAAAATTGCTAAGGTACAGGGCTCTTTGAAGTTGTAATCACAAAATCTCGATTTTGCCGATTTTGCTAAAATTGAGGAATTTATTCCAAAAAAAGGAAGACATAATTAAAGGTTTACTCACTATCTGGTAGTGTACAGATGTTTACTATAAATGGCTACACAATGCATAACTTGGATTTCTCACTCCTTCTCGGAAATATTTAAGCTTAAAGATAAGCCATAAGGCAAAAACATGCGTTTTTGGCCATCTTGGCAGCCATTTTTCTCATAAAGGGGAGCAGTAGAAACTTTTATTTTTATTTTTTAAACAAGCTACTGATATGTTACCCAAGTAGCATCAACTCATCGGATTTTGCTCTGCCGATCAACAAACTCCTGGTAAACTGATCCTGTAACGCACGATGACATCGTTCCGATCAGTATCCGAGCACGGTTTTTGATGAGCTACTTTTCATCGGAAAGCGATATCCTTCCGATCAACTTTCCCGATGAAAATAAGATGAGCTATATTCCATCGGAAAACGATATCCTTCCGATCAAGTTTCCCGATGAAATTCCTCGGCACGGGACTGTTCTGCTCGTAAATTGCTCCAAATCTCATCGTATTCTCATCGGATTTTGCTGCTCGGATTCTGCTCGGCCGATGAGACATGTTGGATCATCGGCCGATGAGAATTTCATCGGGTTTCGATGAATGGCCGATCATCGGCCGATGAGATGATGCTGCTAGGGGAGAGAAAAAGCACACCCATGTCCGTACCGGGATTTGTACCCGGAACCTCCGGATAAAGTCAGACTTCTATGACCGCTAGACATGGTTGCCGACTTTGGAGCAAGTATTCTTATTTAATAACATATTCGTGATAGTATATGTTTTTCTACAAGATAAACTTTAATGCTTGGAAACGAGTGGGGGTCACAGTTTACTTACATAAGATTCGGCATTAAAAATTAAAAACAAAAAACTAAATAAATAAAAGACAAATAAACAAATAATTATCTTAGTGATGCTAAATAAACATAATTAAGATACAAAAACACTTTTACTCTTAAGTTAATTATGGCTGACTATGCTTTTGACGGCAATTATCTTCACTTCATAAAAATATTTCCAAGCTCCAAATTCCCAGTATATATATTCATGATCTCGGAAATGTTACGCAATACAGATTTTGACCGAAAAGTTCAGAACTTTAAATAATTAACTGTAAGAAGAGCGAAGCGACATGCCATGAAAATTTTATAGATCTGACATTATTTTAAAATGAAAAATCGATCTTAAGCAAGCGACTAGAAGGGTGAAACGATCGACAATAAACGATAATCAAGTAAAATATTAACAGAGTTGAGTGTTTAATGGCTCTCAAGATCTATAAATTGCTGAATGGGATATATTTTTCATCTTGAAAGGGGAGAAAATGCAGTAACTTTAATTTTCGATAAAAGAAAAGAGGAAGTTAATGTATTTTATCAATAAAGCAAAATGTAGCTCGTAGCTCTCGTTCCAGATAGAGCAGAAATCTCTGCATTAAGGTTTACAAAGCAATGCACTTCCATCATAAAATAATTATAATTTAGAAGAAAGCCTATTAAAGCCTGTTCTTAGAAGGAATTAAATTTATTATTAACACTTAAAGTTCGTAAGATTTGAAGGTTCTTTCTAATAAGGTTAACATATTCTCACTTTTCGAAGCACCAGGAAAGGTTACGCATCTCACTGTAACGTCAATGAGATGTTCCTACTATCATAATGAAAATCATAATACAAGCTGAAGTTAAAAGAAGACTTAATATCACATTGTAAAAAATTGTTGTTTTTAGAGTATGATACAGCTAACTTTACAGTTAATAAACTGTAAAATTGCTAATTTTACAGTACTAAAGTGTAAAGTAGCAATTTTACTGTGACACACTGTAAAATTACTAATTTTAGTTTATTACCGTGCATTTTAGTTTTAAACTGGAACCTCTGCTGCTAGTATTATACTGTTGTTTTTACAGTATAATATAGCCAAACATTACGGCAATAAACTGTGAAATTGCTAACTTTACAGTAAAAAAACTGTAAAATTGCTAACTTTACAGTAAAAGAACTGTAAAATTGCTAACTTTACAGTAAAAAACTGTAAAATTGCTAGTTTTACAGTTTATTACTGTGCATTTTACAGTTTTGAATTAGAAACTCGGTTGCCAGTATTATACTGTAAAAACAACGGCTCATTTTTTGCAGTGCACAGTATCTTTTTCAGAAATTGTTTAGTAATTAAATCAGGTATAAAATACCTATCAGTTTGTATTCCTAGCTTAAAATACGTATTTCTTCCGTACATTATTGCAAATCTTCATTAACTACACTGATAATTTTTAGCATTTCAAGAAACCAGTCAGTATATTACGGCATCAAATTTCAAATTGTTTTTCGTCAAAATCTGAAAAGACATGAACAATTTCGACATCCTTAGCTGAATACATTGACTGTCACAGAGTACGATTTTACGCTATTTTTATTGGAAAGAAATGCAGAAAAGATGTCTTTAAAGGTGAAAAATTTAACTTTTGGACGAAAATATTTACTTTGCTCATTTTGATGTGCAGCTATTGTTTTAGCTTAAGTAAATTAAAAAAAATTAATTGATTTGTTAATTGCTAGAAAAATACTGAGAATGCCAATAAATCATCATAAACTCCACACAAACTCTTGATCCCGTTCAGTTGTATTCATGAATCGGCATTATTTCTTTGCATATTTCTTGTTAGATGAAAAACTATAGCTCATTCAGGTTAAAGTTAGTCACAAAATCAATACGTGCTAACTGGTTAATCACTTTATAATTAAGACTCAATTTGAAACACAATACCGATTCCCTCTTAATACTGTATTTTTGAAGAAATCATGTGTTCTTATTCATAATATACATATATATAACAAATTTTAATGAGCATGACTGCTTGTCACACTTTGAAAACCTTTACCTTATTGCAACGTTTTGAAATTACTATTTAATGAACTATCGTCATTATACAATGCAACAGCGTGTTCGTAAGAAGATCGTTTGAGAATAGATAACATAAAACCACGAAGAATCCTCAACTTTATGAACAAGAGTAATAAATTTATCTCAATGATAGAGCCTTACTAAAAAGCAATAACGATTGCTTTGTCTTCCATTAATACTGTCAATGGCTTTCTTTCGAAAGCCAACAAACATACATCCCTTTCTGACTGTTCCCCAGGCGCCATTGACTGTCTCAAATGTCTCTTTAACACTTCCTATTTTTTATTTCACTACCCTTCTTCACATTCCTTGCGCGAAATCCTTTTATTTCTCTTTCCTTACGCTTCGGTTTTATCTCACTTTAAACGTAAATGTTCAAACAGAAGTAAACACGTCATCAGTTTCAACCAATTCTTTCGGACTTCTGCGGACGGATTCTTAGGGTTTTTGGTAAAGTGAAATTACGCATGGAACACGTTGATGTGGATGATTTTTTAAAGATTACTTTCCTTTTTTTTTTGGTTTGCTTCTATATCAATAATGACTATTGCGTATTCCATTTATATTCTCTTGTTTTTAGAGTTATCTTTTGGAAAGAAAGGAGTTATTGATAATTTTATACATTAATTCTAAATTCAAACTGCAGATGAGACATCTGCTGATGATCTATGTGACAGAGTTATATAACTTGAGTTTATGACTGAGGACTGAGCTATTTACTAAATTATTGATAATGCTTTTAGATTGCATGGTGGTATTATGTAAGTAGCTGCAATGATTATATGATAGATCTGAAAAGATTTGATGAGATCATTTAACAATGAATAATAATTACAAGCAATGCAGAATACCTTTATACACTGCGATGCAAAAGTTTAGACAAAATGCAAATATGTGAATAAAAAGAAAACTATTTAACGAAATGTTTTCTAATTTCTACTGCAGGTACACAATATGGTCCTAAATACGTACCCGGAGTTCTTAAAACAATAACTGGAATCAAATTTTCGATATTGCAAAAGACATTTTTTTATATTGTTGCAAAAGTTTAGACAATAGCCAGATTTTATGCAAATGTCCCTTGAAATGTGATTGGTGGAGGAAATGCGGGACTGGATTATTCATTTATAAAGTGCAGAGATTGCTGAATAAATAATCAAAATCTCAAAAGCTCTTTAATTCTCGTGTAAAGAAGATGAGAAAGTTTGGAAGCCGAAATTTGACAATGAACCTACTTTAATAATTTTTGGTCTTTTAAATCGGCTCTAGTGTGGTAGTACATTGTTTTTTACTTTGTGGAGAGCAAATTCAGCCATGCGTATCGATCAAAAAGTCCAAGAAAAATTATATTTCTTAAGGATGAAGGAATTGAAAAAACGGCTCAGACTGACGATTCGCCCCTTAATCCTACAAAACTTCTGCTTGGGTCAAAAACAGCACGTGATAGCATAAGTAGATGAACAATTGAATCGGCATGCAGAAAAATAACAAAAAATTGGATCTTATCCTTTTCGGACAGAGTGTCCCAAATAAGCCAGATTTTAATGTGAAAAACAGCATACGTATCATCGTGACTAAAAAATGAATGGTACTTTCTTTGATAAAAATTATTAAAATAGGGATGGCCTAGATGGATTATAATTCTTTTCGCGGGACTTGAGAAATATCCAGTGATCATATGCTGTGCTGCTTTTACCAATAAAATCTGGCTTATTTGGGACACTCTGTCCGAAAAGGCTCAAGCGCAATTCTTTGTTTTTTTTATGCATTCCGATTCAGCTGTTCATCTACTTATGCTGTCACGTGCTGTTTTTGACCCAAGTTGAAGTTTTGTAGGATTAAGGGGCATATCCTCAATTCGAGCCGTTTTTTCAATTCTATGATCTTTAAGAAATATATTCTTTCTTGGTCTTTTGATCGATACGCATGTCTGAATTTTCTCTCCACAAAGTAAAAAACAACGTACTACCATACTAGAGCCGATTTAAAAAACTAAAATTAATAAAGTAGGTTTATTTTCAAATTTCGGCGTCTAAACTTTCTCATCTTCTTTACACGAGAACTACAGAGCTTTTGAGATTTTGATTATTTATTCAGCAATCTCTGCACTATATAATTGAATAATAAAGTCCCACCTTTCCTCCACCAATCACATTTCAAGGGATATTTGCATAAAATCTGACTATGGTCTAAACTTTTGCAACAATGAAAAAAAATGTCTTTTGCAATGTCCAAAATTTGGTTCCAGTTATATTTTAGAGAACTCCAGACACGCATTTGGGACCATATTGTGTACCTGCAGTAGAAATTTGAAAGCATTTCGTTGAATAGTTTTTTTTTTACTCACATATTTGCCATTTGTCTAAACTTTTGCATCGCAGTGTATCACGATCAGTGAATTATATATTCATTAGATAGACATGCTCTTGAAAACACAGACTAAATAGGTGAATCAAAATATATTGGAGTAAAAAAAAAACATTAGATTTGATGTATAAAAATGTAGAAGAAATATATTCAGTTTATCTGAGGAATAGGTATCAGGTAACGAAAACACTTGAATAGAAATTGTATCATTATTATTTAAATACCATTAAAATAAATGGGCTTATTTTAATCATTATAGTAATAATAAATACAAAAAAGTAGGTTGCTACAAAAAAAAAAAAAAAAAAAAAAAAAAAAAACAAGGATTTTTGATCGAGAACAAAAGCATGAAATGAGCCTAAAATTTTTAGTACTTGGTGTTTATTTGCTATCGTGAGTGAAAGAGGTATTTATCTATTTCTTAAGTAATTTAAATAAGACATTATTACATTTCTAATAACTTTAAAAAGTTGGTTATCTGGAAAAGATATGAGTAAGAAACCAGCAATTTGCTTAATTTACTAACTAAAGGAAAGAAAGTCTAACTAGCTGATTCTTAAGGAGGGGGGGGGGATTGAGCATTTGTACATTTACTTCATATAATTGCATGTTGCATGATGTATTCCGATTAAGAAAAAAAAGGAAAAAAAATCTGAATATACATTTCATATTCATACTGTATAATACATACTACGAAGCCCTTGTCAGTGTAACCGTCAAAGCTATTAACTTGTGTACAATGGGGTTAATTCAATATTTCCTGGCGGTGTTTTGATAATAAATAAGATGTAGTATTAATATAAAAGTGTTCATGGAACTTATTACACTTATCTGTTTTGCCTACAATAACTATCCACTATGCACGCTATAGTTGGCAAAGTGAATATGGTTCTGTAGCATTACAAAAATGACAGTTACTCCAATTTATGTGTACCCTATATCAAGAAGGGTACTTAAACTTCTATACCAAATTCGTAATTGTTCACTCATCTTTGAAATTACAAAGCTCATTTTCTATTGTTTTTTTTAATAATTCAAATATTTATGGGAACCGTGGACCTAAAAAACAGCAAAAATCAATTAAAAATACGAAGAAAAATTGTCTAATAAGTAATAATATATGGAGTACGCTGAATCGAATAAAAAAACCGCTTGTTGATCTGATGTTTTATAACGAATTGATAAGCGCTTAAAAAAGGAAAAACAAAGCGTTTTTTTTTAATTTAAATGGCTGTTAAACATGTAAAAAAAGTCGCTTCTACATTTTTTATTTTACACTAGATTTAATTTCTTTCGTTTTTCTTTTTCTCGGCATCGACCATAACCATATTATGATCAAAATGCTTAGTTATTATTAAAAATGTCCTTTGTGAAGCATTAAAATATGGCAACTTTGAAAGGAAAGTGAAACGTTATTTTAACTCCGTTTCTCTCGGAATAGAAAAAAATTGAATACGATGCATATTAGAAATGCTCCATTCGTCTCAATTTGTGTTCCATATGACTCAAGTTTGGTGATAGATTACTTTTGTAGTAGGTTGATAAAACTGTATATGCTTTAAAGTATTAGAGTATTTTGAGACGCTTAAAAATATAATTAATTTGATTTTTATGCAATATTGGCAACAAAAATCAGATTTATGCGAAAAAATATTGTGAAGAAAGTAATGAAAAAATCTTTGAATGGATACACAAAATTGTTCGTAATATTCAACTCTTTATTTCAATATATATATATATATATATATATATATATGTATATATATATATATATATATATATATATATATATATGTATATATATATATATATATATTAGGATGATGCTTAAAAATGAAAGTTAAAAAATTCAACGGTTCACCCACCCATTTTGATCTCTCACATGTAAAATGGAGTTAACTAAAATTTTATTGGATTTCATTAAGTTTTAGGGGTCGCTACCTGGCTTTAAATTTCATAAAAATATTGAAATTCAGTATAATTTTTATTCGTAATTTTTAATATTATAAAAAACTTTATCTCACTTAACACTTGATTTTTATGCTAGAAAGACTCCAATTTAACCACACAACCCCCCTCTTCCGATCTAGACCAACTCCACCACCCCCCTCTCCTACCAACTTAAGAAGCCTGTCACTGCTTGTCAGTGTAGCGGCTGTTTATCATCAGTGCAAGTGTGTGCAGTTAGTTTAGCCTTCAAAACAGTGTATTTCGCTTATATTATAAAGAGTGATTTCTTTTCTGTGTTTTTTTACAGTGAATCTGAAACGTTTTGTTAGTATGATTTTTTATTTGTGGGAATTATAAATAATAAGCTAAATAATGAATAAATAAATTTGAATAGACTGGAAGGTTATATTACTTATTTTGGCTGTTTTGCATTTAGGCCTAGGACTCTCAATTTTTGGTTTTTATAATTTGATTACTGTTATTTATGGCAAATTATAAAGTGCCTGTAGTTTCTACAAGAAAACTGACAGAAATATGACTAATAGGTCAAAATTCTCAAACATTAAATCAAACCAAACTACAATCTAAACGTTAAACTCTTTCTGTGGTTTTTTATTACAAAGAATAGGAAAAGCAAACAATCTGTGAAGCTGCTCATCCGACTTCCAAAGATGTATTGGAAATTTGGAATAAAGCTATAATTAAAACACAACAGAAAATTCATGTTGTATATAATATTGAAAGCTTTTTAAAGAATGGCAGAATCTAAAGAAAAATAAAGAAAGGTAATCTAAAAGATCAGATGGGAAAATGGTGGCAGCTCTAAAGAAAGAAGGAGCTGATTTTTGCCCGAAAAGAATTAATTTAGCCATTGAAAACATTGGTAATACAAATATAGAAGATTTTGTCACTAGTAACACCAAACGATTCTTTTATGTTATCGGATTAAGCTCTGATTTCCACAAGAAAAAAAGTTAAAGACTGGATCAAAGACAAGGAATATATTCAAAGTAAGGAGATAGTAACAAATTTAAGGTAGTCAAAGATACAGCAGAGAGAGGCGTGTCCTTAACACAAGAGTACAACAAAATACTGACAATAGATGAAGACCAAAAGCAGTATATTTTGCTTCTTGTGAAGTCCTTCAGACAAAAGTTTCCGAACTACAAAAAATCAACTTTGCTGTCTGCATAATGCGTTTTTTATGTATTAATTGTGCATCAAAATCTTTTTGAGGACTCTAAACAACTAATATAAGCTTATATTAATTCTATAATAAGTTTTTAAAAAATCGTGACAGCTAAAGAAATTTTGTAAAAATCTGTTTTTTGTCTAGTTTTCCTCTTGTTTGCTCACATACCGAAAGTAAATTGTAAGACATACATGATACAAAATTAGCTTTGGATAACATATATGGACCTTAAAACTTCATTTCAATTTTTATTATGTACAAAAATATAATTTTATAATAAATATAAAAAAATTTAAATAATCACTTTTTGGGAAAATGTTAGATTTCTTTCAATCTTTAGTAGCGACCTTTAAATTTTTCTCAAAAATACTCAAAAAAATTAGTTTAAGTTTCTTTTACTAGGTAGAACAAAATGGGAGGGTGACTCAAGAGAAAAGAAACGAAAAATATTTTTGGGTCTTTTAAGCATCACCCTAATATATATATATATATATATATATATATATATATATATATATATATATATATATATATATATATATATATATATATATATATGTTATAGAAGAAAGCAAAAATTAAAGCGCATTTGGAGCACTTTAAAATTTAAATTTAAATTATAGATTGTTTTTTTTTCTTTAATTTAATGAAATACTTTTAATGATTTTTTTATTTTTCGCATGATATTCTGTATATTGATAACATAACCTATATTCACGCCAAGTTTCATGTTTTTAAAGTAATAAATAAGAAAAATACCTTTTTAGGTTCACTGTCCCCTTAAAATTTTAAAAAGAATGTGTTAATTTTACAAAATATTTAAGTTAATGTTAGTATTGTTTGTAGTCTGATTTAGACTTTTATTCCTTTTTACAAACAAATGTTAAATATCAAAATAATTCCACGCACCGGCACTAGTTAAAAATCACAGTGAAAAAATCTACACGTATTTTTCATTATGTGAATAATTTTTTTAATAGGTTTAAGAAAATATTTTAAAACCTTTTACTGTTTTCTAAATGCATTTTAGACTAAACCCATGCATTTGATCTAATGTTTATACAAAATACTACACAACCCCAGTTATTGGTTCAAATTAAAGCAAGAATCATCGCTAAAAGTAATATTTATACTAGAAACATATAGATTTTTTCTTCATTTTCTTCTATCTCTGCAAATTTCAAATGTACAAAAGGGAGCCACGACGTCGAACTAGGGATCTTAAAATGGATTGCACGTTCGCAGATTCATTTATCAAACCGCTCATCTCAAACATAGCGTAAGATTCAAATAGGAACCTATTTTAGTATTTTGCTTGCATTTCGTAAATCGAGTGATATTTG